>JAIPMN010005675.1:0-25583 GCA_020650975.1 Apostichopus californicus
TACTCAACTTATGTACAGGCTTTTACAGCACTCACTTGCAAAAGATTAATTTGATGCTGAAGCCATCCCAGATGCTGTGGGAGTAGTTTAGCTCTTGTAGCCTCATCAGTTTTATACAAACGTGGAAGAGTGTAAGCATATGTGGATGATTTCAGCTGGAAGAGGTGCTCATGAGGGGAGGGGGAAAGGGAGGGAATTGTATACAACTACACCACAAAGCATCTTATAAAATGAATGCATTTCTGTGCTCACTACTCGCATATAAATCGACAGAAGTTCCATATAAGAGGATGCAACTTTATGACTAAATAATACTCAAAAATGCACCAATGAATGAAAGCGATCCAACCCCCCCAATCCCCATCCAAATGTCTATAACATAAACAGACATTACCTGCTAACCAGTGGCGGAGCGTCCATACAGTCAGGGGGGCGGATGCCACCCCCCCCCCCTGACGGACTCAAATGGACTGCTGGCGCCCTTTTCAGCTTTTTACTACTTTTTACTTATTCGCGATTATTGACTTTTTTATTGCGCTCTCATCTACCTATTGACATTTGTCACATTTTGTTGGTGTAATTTTCTGACAAAATGGCAATGACACCTATTTATTCTTCATTTATCTGCAAATTAGCAAGGCCCGGAAAGGGTTATTTCCTGCTATCTAGGGAGTATCTTTACTCAAAAAATTTCTGTACGCTCCGTGCCAACCTGTGGTGGCGCTCCGCTTAGATAGTGTCGAAAGCTCCTACAGACCATTCCCGCCCCCTCTGACCAATACCCCTAGCTCCGCCACTGCTGCTAACAGCCATGATATTAATGACGTAGCTCACACTTTCACTACAATTGAGATGGAACAAGTGGTTATTTAACCCTGTTAAAGCACAACAGCAGATGGACAATTCTGAAAGCCCAGACTACAAATAGGATACGATTGGCGCCATCGGTAAGAGTGCAGAAAAATACAGGCCTAGTGTGTAAATAAGGCGGTATGTATTATAACACTGGCGGATCCAAGGGGGGGCCAACGGGGGCCATGGCCCCCCCCCCCAAAGGTGAGCCAAAAAGTGTTTCCGAACATACGCTAAATCATATGATTGGAAATTAAAAAAATCGAGAGGAATAGCAGTGGTAGACTAGTCTAAACCTTTTCGTTTTCTGGTTGAAAATTAAATGTATGAGCATTAGGATTTACAGTTTATCACCATTTTGCAGTTACAGGCTGGTTGTAAGAAATTTATAACCTATGAAAAATAAAATTTCTTGAGAAAGATGATCCCAACTTTGTTTTATAAATATTTTAGAAAATTACACCTGGGAAACATTTTATTTAGAAGTAAATTAACATCACCATTGTACACTTTTGTCGCACCAAATTGCATCTGAGGGCATTCAGCAATAGAAAATGTTCCAAAGGGGGAGGGGGCCACCCCCTCCCCTTAGACCCCTCCCCCATATCACTATAACGCCACTTTGGCCCCTCCCAAACAAAGACCCTGGATCCGCCAGTGTATGTATATGAATAGTCAAATATTTTGCGGAAGTTCATAACCTTTATGAATAGTAGGAGTCGTGTAAATATTGAGAGGAAAGAAATAAGAGGTAACTGAGACTCCTACGAAGTTTACACAGAAAAAGATCAATTTGAAGTCGTGTTTAAGACGTATTACTCTCGTGACATCAACTACAATGCAATTAAAAAACAGAAAAACAGAAACAAGACGTTGGACAAAGCTATTTTGTAAGCATTTGTAATGCTTTTCTCCTTCCGAATTGGTTGAATAGATAAAACGCAGATCTGCTTTTGCCCGTCTGTCGAAAGACATCAAAATGTTCCGATTTGCTTCTCCGTTTGCCAAGAAATACACAAATTGTATAATTAGAAGAGTCTAGTCGTTCAGTTAGAAATATATATCCAGGTCTTGATTGGATAACCACATCATACCTAGGCGTATAGATAGCTCTTTGGGAATTTGAAGACAGCTTCGTCGAAGGTGATTGGCTTAAAGTCGTGACACGTGTTAGCGAAAATCGTTCAATCATGTTGTCGCACAGAGTCGTGATGTATTTTTTGCAGAACCTGTTTTGCATAAACGGTACTACGATGCACTTCCTTAGCGATATCTTCAAGTTCAGATAATTGCCAGAGACGTGCAGATGAAAGTGCAAAAGTGACAATTACAGCTGGTTATACCTCCATGTTTGCTCGATTGGTTCATCTTGACTGAATGTATTCAGAAGGTGCAAATGAAGTCACCTGAATCACATCGTTATACATACGGAGACCATTAGACTCGTTGAAAAAGTGCCGACCGGAAAGTTCAGT
Source organism: Apostichopus californicus (assembly GCA_020650975.1). Classification (NCBI taxonomy): domain Eukaryota; kingdom Metazoa; phylum Echinodermata; class Holothuroidea; order Aspidochirotida; family Stichopodidae; genus Apostichopus; species Apostichopus californicus. Next base: position 2,328 of record JAIPMN010005675.1, read on the forward strand.
GACTTTATTTTAAACACGTAACAACTAACGTAAGCACAACTGTCTGCAGAACTGGTTTCAACTTTGCTGCGGCTATTAAGACTATGATGTTCCGATAAATGACTTTAGAAGAAGCCCAGCATTGCTCGAACCGTGACAGATACAAGAAAAAGTTACTTTTACAGGCTGCCTCTGAAGAAACGGTTCGAATGTTTTTCCAGATAGCAGTAGGCCTATATCTTGAGGTGAGCTGGACTTAAGCCTAGGACGTAGGCCTAACGTTACGCCTGATTTTAACTTAGCCTTGGTTAGGCCAAAATTATACAAACTTATCGAAGATTCTATCCTAGGCCTTGTAAAAGTCTCAGCAAGACATGGCTATAAGCTCTTGTGGTCTCGCGTGAAGTGGTCTTGCCCCCGTTACATCCCACAGGATTGCTAAAGAGAGTTTGTACTTGCCGGCTAATGGTTTTGGCCTAATATCACTCAATCATTCTGATTGTAGCACTAGCAGATTGATTTTATTTGTGACAATTGCTTGGCTGTTAGGTAGTATACTTTAGCTAGACATTAACCCTATGCATGTACAGTACGTACATGTAACAAGCATTTATATGTAGTCTGACATATGTAGTCATGTGTCTTGCTTAATTAGCCTTGACTTAGAAGGTATAGCTCTTGGCACTCTCTTAAGCCTATAAGGCTGGGAAGTAAGTTTATAAACTGCATACACTTAGTCCCACATACTAATTGTTGGTTAATAATATTCCTTGAGATATATGTTGTAGATACTTGGCTTTAGGGCTAATGTTTTTGAAGTAAATGGTTGTTCCCCGTGTACAACAGTAGGAACCAATGGCTTGTGGTATGTAACGTTAAGGGCAAAAATCCAATCATGTTTAAATAAAGCTATACCCTCGGTTTCAGTGAAATATACTTTATGCTTGAAAGTTACTATGAGAGGACAATAAATTAAAATTGCTGCAGCTTTGGAGGCTTTCCTCCTATACCCTGACACACTACCACATATCTAGGCTGCTATCTAATCCATACCTCCTCCCCTCCCTCCCTCCCCAAGGACAAAATGCCTTTCTATGCCTTTGGACAACTGTGGATTCTCTTGTAAGATTGTATAAACAGCAGTTTCAATTAGTGTTTATAACTGGTTATGCATACATGAACATAAGTCAGGAATGTAAACTTGAAAGTGTGTACCTCTCTATTTTCACTGTACTTAAAGTTAACTGGTTTCATGACAACCTGCAAGGATAGTGTTTGGTTGCCTAGCGAGATATTTGTCCTCTCAGACAGTATGTTAGCTTGATATTTACATTTGCTAAATCTAACCTTTAATGTACATTACTGCCTTGTATGTACAGGAAAATCCTTATATGATTTCAAAAATCAATTACTCAAATTGGGTTTGGATCCAAACCAGTTGTTTTAGCAGAGAGTACAGAAAGAATTGACTTCAAATGCATACATGCCTGTGTAATATAAACTAACAACCGAAAGAAAATTTATACCTAGTTTGGGTTTGTAAATTATGACATTTAAAACATTCCAGAGACTGATTAGCGACTACATCGGTGTCAAAATCATTGCTCCAGTTTGTTTTTCGATATTTGTGTTTGGTTCAATATTTTTTTTCGTTAAATTTTAAGCAATATTCTGTCCATCGAACAACAATCACAGTTCTTCACATGCAAGGTTATGCATGTCTAGCAATCAATCACCCATACATGGTGCATGTGGAGTGAGTAAAATTTTACAGAAAAGTCAACAATACTCAATAAATTGATCTTGCATCGTCAAAAACAGATTTGAAATGTCATCTGGTGGGGGGAGGGGGGGGGGCGAAAGGGCACATGAATGAAGTAAGAAGAAACTCATTGAACTTTTCCGTGCATAACAGTTATAAAGTCACTTGCTGGGGAATTACTACTTTTGCAGTTAAATTTGGTGTATAAATTAACAATTTCATGTTCATGGGACTCCAACACTTGACTTTCTGATCTTCGGATAGTCTTGCCTGTAGCATCTAAATTTGCTTGTAACTGTTTATATATATAGGAATGTACCGTAATTCAAGGTGCTGATATTTCGCAAATATTGCTTTTGAGCTTTATATGTATTAATTTGTGACAAATTGCATTAATTATCTAATGTTCCATTGCCTTGCATCTTTGTAGACCAATACAAATTCTATAACTGAGCCCAGAGTTCAGCACACAGGCTATCATATAGTGCTTCAACTTGGCATTAAAGCACGTACCTTCTACTTAAATAAGTTGGGTTATCGGTAAACAGGATTTATTTGCAAATTAATATTTACAGTTCGTAGAAAAACACGGCACCAACAAATGGCGAAAGCAAATAAACTTCCTTGGCCCTAAAATTTGGAACAACATGAAAAGCCAAAAAATAAAACTTGTTATGAACTGCATGGTAGTCTAGCTGATGGAGATCATTATTGACCTCTGTAAATAAAACCTTGACCTACCGTAACTCTTTTCTGTTTTTGGTTTAAATGCAAACAAAGTTTGAAATGTTGACTATGTAAATGAAGAACGTTTGTGTCATATAAAGTCTTGTCTTGTCACTTCTGTGTGGTATTCATAGAAGTAATTCTATCATGCATGCAATTCCATTATGCATCAAGTTTATGATACTCCAAAGGAATAAATGGCCATTATTCCAAGTTTCATACATTTCATGGACGAAGAGTCTAGTAATTTTACAATTTAATAGAAAAGTTGCAAAAAACAAAAGATGAGCAGAAAACCTTAAACTGGATCTTTGTTTAATTCCAGTCGTGAATACATATCAAATTCATAAAAGTAGTACAAGCTATGCATAAAAATCATACAGACATATTAGCTTAATTGAATATTATACATACATTATACATGTGTAAAAGTAAGTTGGCCTGAAGTTTCGTTCCTTGCAGGATCTTCTTCCTAGCAGGATCTTCTTCAAAGGCTAAATAGGATCAAAACATCAGGCCAACTTACTTTTACACATTCTCTTACACAGGTTCTCTAGTGGATAAGCAGTTTGCTAACAGTTTTATTTATTTTGATACATTATACATGGTAAGCATTCATGAATATGGGCTCAGCTCTAAGTGAAGGAATGATGTGGCATACATGTACGTCCTGGAAACATATGTGCCACTGGTGTCCCTCTCCGCATGTATGAGCACCAAAGGTGATAGTTTCGTCCAACGCACCATATTCGCTGCTTGTTTCGATGCCTAAGAGCCTCTGGTTGGATTAATGAGCCATTAGCAACTGCTATCCCAAACTGTAACAGGGGCGATACTCCCTGTATTTGGGACAATGTTCAAGCCTAGTCCCTGTCAGGATTAAAATCCATGCAGACTTGAATAAATTTGAACAAATATTGCCGAATTAGTAATTACATTAAATTATACTGACCATCATTTGATACAGTCCGTGTTGAACTTGAAATTCTGTTTTCAGCTGAACTCGGTCCAGATTTGATGTAAACAAGCCCAAAGTTTGTCCCAGCTATTATATAATGGTGAAGTGTCACAAATTGCAACCAGTAAAACATGTTGGACTTGTCATTGAATGTAGGTTGGTATGGTGGATTTTTTTTACAGTGTTCGTAACTTAAGTATTACACATTACGTAATAAATTAGGAGCTGTTCCCTGCAAGCTTCAAACCTGGGGTATAACAATATTAGCTAGCTACAACAGTAACTGTTTTAGCCAGTATTTTATCAATTTTATGAATTTTTGATCAATGGGTATACATAAACTTTGAAACTAAACCATATCCCACTTGCAAGGATCAATATTAAGTACAGCAGGAAGTGGGGGTGGGGGAGGGGAGCAGGTGACTCATGTGTCTCTGCTGCAGTGGGGGGGGGGATTTGTGGCATAGGCTTATGCTTGTACACTGTGTTCTAATTCTATCCTCAGAATTAAGTTTTTTTGTGTTGCCTTGTACCACAAGAACCTGCCAAACATGATATTTTTGTTCAGTTTCTAGCTGTTCTCAGATATGAATATGCATACATGCCTATAGATCTTCCAATCAACTAATCGGTTGCTGATATTATCCCATGTTTGTCTCCACTTCCTATGTACACAAGTTAGAAACTAACTCTGGATGTCATTCATGAATCTATGAATATTCAGTAATTTACACTTTACAGTACATAACTGATTTTGCCGATCCATGTGTCCATTTTATGTGTATACAGATGGACTCAATTTTCTGGTGAAATTCATGTCATTATGAAGTGTTAGCTCAGTGGTTAACGCCGATCGATGCCTTTCAATCATAAGGTCCCCGGTTCGAGTCACTCCCAGATATATGTCGTCCAGTTACAGAGTTGTTGACAATTGACAATTCATAATCATGGACGTTAAATATGAATGTAAGAGACTGATTTCGGTCAGCTTGCGGCTTTGATAAGCCAATGAGGCGTCTTCGCGAGTTCCTGCTTGCAGGAGGATCTAAAAAAAAACATACATACAAATACATACATGTCCCATCTATGTGGACACTTTTAATTTCACTTTATACAGATGGAAATATAAATAATTAGAGTAATTTTCTAGATACATGCATGTAAGGTGTCTCATAAGTAGGGAAGTATATATTATAAGGGAGAGTTTTTTTTGGGGGGGGGGTATGGGGGGGGTTGAGTAGCTGCACACACTACTGTATCAGTGTGAATGTAGGACACACATTAACAAACCTCATGAGCACTGTGTGCAGTAGTTCCCTTTCATTTGAACTATATAGAAACAGAGTATTCATCATTACAGAAGTTAAGTGTGCATGTTTGTAGGGCATAAGTTTGTAATTTCATTACAGGCCATCAATCAGTTTATTAAGAAATTCAATAAATCCATCACCACATTTTCTATGCAGATATACCTTTCAAAATGCTGTGGAGAAGATTCATGATTTCTTCTCTTTAGGCAGTAGGTGATTAATTGTATTACATGAAACAGAGCCAGGAATTGTTGTCAGGAATTATTAAGTATCGATGCATTCTATGGCATGCATTCATTTCTCTTGTAAGTTCACATGAAATATTTTGGCATATTGCTTAAATGAGTATAGGACATTTATTTCTTGATTAAATTCATTCACAACAGTTCCTATTTGATCAAATAACAGATCTTAATTTGGATGGTGTTCAGATATGTCATTAGTACTAACACCAAGATGAATGCTAGAAATTTTCAAATTATGGTCACTCAATCATTACAAACATATATAGTAAACATATGCCAGCACGTTACTTTCACCCTCAAAAGTATTTTACTGGCCGACGATTTTAACTTTTTTCAAGTCTTCCAAAACAAATTATGAGTTTAAAGCCCAATTAGTGCAATATTGTACAGGACATGCTTTAATTGCCAAAGTTAAATGTCAGTTTTCCAAAAATTTGATTGTATACGTAATTTCAAGAGAGCAAATATTTAAAATTATTTCAAAGTTTAATCAATAGGTATACTTAACACTGAAGCTGATAAATCAAATCAAAGGTTGCCCAAAATTCTTTCCTGCATGGGTTACCATACGTGCCTACTTGAACGACATTTAATTTTAACTTGGAATTCAGACTTTGAATGTTGAGTTTACTTTACATTTCATTTAATCATAAAATATCCTGCTTTCAAAATCATTGTGTAAACGCTTTCTAAGCATTATCAAGATGATCAGGTCCATAGGGGTCTTATTCTTATATATCGCTACTAGATTATACCTTGAGATAATCTTTCTGTTTAAATAAATTAGTCACATCTAATTAAGAGTAAAATAATGTATCCAGTATGTACTTACTTTATGTTTAACTTGAAATGAGATATGCTAAAAACTTTAACGGATGATTAAGTCGGTGACGACATTTATACCAACAATTCGTTTGTGCAGGAAGTAACATTGTTCATTCATTTACATGTATATGGAATTGGCTCTGGGTGTTATAAACGTATCATAGCTGCAATGAGCTTGTTACACTATAGGCTGAACAGAAAATACAAACTCTACATTAAGAGGTATGTAACTGGACTTTAAAGTTTCCTCTAAATATATATATTTTTTGTTTGTGCAAATTTTCAATTCTTGTCTGCTAAAAGTTTTTTTTTAGTAATTTCAAGAGTTGTATAGTCAGCTTCTTCTGTGTATCAGAACTACCGCCAAAAGTTTTCCATTTTGATACCAACATATATCAAACAAGGACGTAATTTTAGTAATTATTCCAGCAAGGCAATTTTTAATATTTAATATCTTTCTTTGTTCACAAGATGATTTGTTTACTTTTAAGTGTGAATCTCCGTTGGTCTTTTTTTTAGCTGTGCGAGGTGTTTGTACTTTTTACGTACATCACCAGACCAGTGCTCGTTAACACATTAATTAATAATCACATGTAATGTGACATGTTCATTTCATACAGTAGGGGGTACCTTTTATTTATAGAAAGTTCAGCTTTCGAGAAACAGAAATGTCAGGCAGCAAATGTATAAATAGTCTGCACATGAATCTGTGAATAATGAATAATAATGACAACAATTATTAACATGCAGTGTAGATAAGGTTCCATGTTGCCATGCAGTGTTATATAACACCTGAGTGATTGCTTGAGTTGATATACTTTATGGTAATTGATTTACATAAAAAATTTCATTCAAAACTTTATACTGTATATCAATCTTTTGTGGATACAAAAGCATTTAATTTACAGAAGGAAAAACTGACTAAAGTCTTGAATAAGATAACAGATATGTAATATAAAATTAAACAAATTTAAAGATATGAACAATATATACTATCTGTACAGTTGCTATTGTAGCCTGGCATATATTTAATTCAATATATATTACTAAACTCAGTGCAGTTCTCTCTTTCCATATTGAAACAGGCTTGAAGCAATTATAGTTCAGACGTTCTTCAGCCTCAGGTTTTTTCTACTTTTTGACACTTTGAGTTTTAAATCAGTGATTTCTCAATTGAAATTGTGTGATTGTTAATGACCTAAAAATTTTGACTTACTTTTTGAGTGAAACTTGGGAAAGAGCTGTTAAAAAGTCCAACAATTAACAATGGACTCTTTGTGCGGCAAACAATCTCTTACTTAAAGTAAGGGTGTCAAAAGATGAATTTTATTCATTTTGTCTAACTGTATTACAACGTGCAGTATAATGCTGTTGACCTTTGCAGATATGCTTAACTGACCATGATATGCTTGAAACTCGAGACCTCCCATCTGTTTGGTATACATTTATCATAGGTAGGCAACCTTTTTGAATGAATGGGCCAGATATAAGGAGTGAAAATTTGGTTGGGCCGCACCTAACCAACGATCTGCTGTTGATTTCAAACCTTTGATTCCGAGAACTTTCAAGTAATTTGTGTGTGTACTTAATCTGTATTCACAAAAACATAATGTCAATACAGTACAGTTGATAATTAATGGGGACAACAGGCCTACTGTACCTGACAGCATCATTAGTGCCTATAAATTCTAAGCTGCTAGCTGGTTTTTTGTGATGATGTAAAATAGATTGATTTCTTTTCTTTTTCTTGAGACATCTCACGGGCCACAAAAAAAATCAAATCACTGGCGGGCCGCATGTCGCCCGCAGGCCGTAGGTTGCCCACCCCTGGACTAGTGTGTTAGTTATGTGTACAATATACTACCTTCAAACTTATTTAAAGATGGAATTTTGATTTTAAACTATTTCACACTCTTTCTTGAAGCTATTGTGTTCAGTTGCTAATTAATACCTATCAAATTTAACACAAATACCAGGTAATATGTAAAGTCTAACAAAATATGATTATAATTAGTATTTACTAAATAGACTGCCTCATACATTTCGGAAATTCACTCAAAATCGACTATAATTACAGGAAATTTGATTTAATCACAGAAATATGTTCACATTACAATATATTCAGAAAAAAGTACATTCAAACTATATATGCTTTTCATGATGTTAATAGGCTTTTGGCGATGGCTAGGCTTAACTTTTGTATCCTAACACACATGTCCAATCTAAGGTGTTTACGCAATTGGCCGTAATTATGGGTGGAAACGGACATCACAGAATCCAAACCAGGCGGCACAGAATTTCAAGGAATCTGGTAATATCGACACAGAATTCAAACGTAGAAAATCTCCGACCTTATAAATAAATGCATGATTTCATTTGATTGAGACAAACTTGTTGCCCAGCCAATTTATTATAAATACATCAAATTGTGAAAACAAACTGAACGTTGATTTAAATTAATACAAACCAGTTGCATGCTGTTCTTGGTCAGTCACTCTGTCATATTCAGGACAGACTTATAACCGGACATTTAAAGAAACAGTTCTTTGAAAAGTATAGTTTTGCCCAAAACAGAAACTTATACCATATCCATAGATCCAGCTCTCTTTCTCATCCTCACTCTTACCCCTTCTTCCCTCTTACCCCTTCCTCCCTACCAACATTATTGCCAGATGGCAAATTTTTCAACAAACTATTAAACTTTGTGTGACCTATAGCTTTTACAGGTAGCTGTTTCCTATCATACTTTTCTGAAATCGTTCCAATCAAACAACCTCATACCAACCATTTTGAAAGCTCCACTTATCCGCATTTGGTTATGATGGTCGAAAGAAATCTGTTTTTGGTGCTTTTGGGGACATTGTATAATAATCACACAGTCATGACATAGTGGTTCAATTGGTTTGAATTTGAATATATTTCATTCGTTGCATCTATGTGAATGTTGCATGTCTATTTGAATGTTGTATCTATGTGAATGCTGTATCTATGTGAATGTTGTATCTATGTTGCATTTATTTGAATGGGCCAAAATATTGGGCAAAAGGTACAGTGTCATTCTTGAGTGATTATTTTACAACACTTGTATAATACCAGAATCGATAGTAGAGTTTAGGGATCGGGTCAGTTCGTGCTTATAGTGGCTTTTACTAAAGTGAAAGCCAAATCTGATGAAATTACTTGGCACCTAGCTTTGTCAAACTATTGAACTACATTGTCTGTGCGATTTCAATGCACTGAAGAATGGGCAAACCAACTTTAATAAGTACTGTGTTATTCTGCTTTTGTTTAGGGGCGTCATATAATCAGTCATCTGTAACCTAGAAATATGTGAATTTGTTGCCTACTTAGGATATGCCGGTGGAACATCATATTCAAGCAGCAGTGTTCATAGCATCGTTTGACTACCATGCAAAATTATGGTGGTGGTGATGATGGTGGTGGTGGTGGTGATGATGATGGTGGTGATGATGGTGGTGATGATGATGGTGTGGTGGTGGTGAGGATGGTGGTGGGGTGATGGTGGTGATGGTGATGATGGTGGTGATGATGATGATGGTGGTGGTGATGATGGTGTTGGTGATGATGGTGATCGCCGTGATGATGATGATGGTGGTGATGATAGTGGTGGTAGTGGTTGCTATACCAGAAAATAAATTCTAATAGACGGGGAGTGAAATCATATTTGCTGTTATTGATATTTATGGGGACAGAGCCTGGCTGCCATAAAGGGCATGGAAATGTGGAGAAGTAACTTAAAAACCACTCCCTATTCCACAGCTGGCAGGGAAGCTGATAGAGTATTGGGACATAATGGCTTGCAGATTGTTTTAATTAAACTTCCCAGTACATGTATATTCATTATTAATTACTAAAAAAAAATGTTCGTTTAAAGTGTGTGCCGTATCACAGATTTGTTTGTTGGTTCATACCTTGATATGGTTTAAAGCACTGCGATCCACATAAACTTATGGGTTCATGATTCAGAATCTCCCATGAGGACTGAACACCAACCCACTAGACCACCCTCACTCATTATCGAAGCTCACAATACTGCATTCATGAAAGCAGTTTAGACGTATCAGGCCTTTACGTTAAAAAAAATAATAATAATAATTCGTCAATTTTTGTTGGTCAGCTACAATAACTGTGGATAATTTAGCTATTGCCGTCTAGATAACTCCAATCCTGACCCACCTAAACTCTTCTTGCAATTTATTTTCTAGTCTGGCATCCTTTGTAAGCGAGAAAAAATGTTTCATGTACTTTACGCGGTAAAATTTTGTTTCTCACAAAATTAGTGGATTTGGTTGGTAGTACACTAATGGGTAATGTAACTTTAGCAATGCTGCTTCAGAGGTGTTCAAAATCACCCCCCTCCCATCCACTCCCTCCCATGTGATTCACAGAAAACAATCACAGGAAATCAAGCTATAAATACATGTTGCGACATAAATCTGTACTAAAAAGATCAAATTTGTGTCCTGTTTGTTCAAGTGTGGTTCACACCCTCTTATTTTCAGAAAGACTTTTTTATCGTTTTTCTTGTCATGTCGTCAACATGCAAGGTCATTAGGGTGGGTGTTGAATTATTTTTTGTGAATAAATGGTAAGACCATGCAGTCTCCAGATATCAATTTTATTGGTCACAAAAGAGTTGTTTTGAGGACTCATGAACAGTTAACATTCAAGGACTTTCTTCATTTTTTTTCTTGTTTTTTTATTTATTATAATCAAGGAGAGGTTATAAGTTGAGAGAATGTGTTAATTGTGATGCTGGAACTCCTGCCATGATGTTTATATTGGTTAGTTGCTATATAGTCTAATTGTATTTTCATTAAATCTGGTCTCTCACAACCTGACTCGAGTATTTAGCCTTTTATATGGAATAGATGATATGTAAGTGTAGCTATAGTGTAAAATTGTTTAAAAATGAGTGCAGGCAGAATCAACAATTATCCTTGTTCGAGAATGTGTCTATGTGAAAGCATACTGAGCATACACACCGTTACACAGCTCCATGTATAATGTATTAGAACATTCATGCTCTCAGAAAATGTTATCAAAATTTGTGTTAGGGTTTTCTCGTGCAGGCTTTAATAAATGTATGCATATATGTATGTATATTAGATCCTCCTGCAAGCAGGAACTCGCGAAGAAGCCTCTTTGGCTTATTAAAGCTGCAAGCTGACCGAAGTCAGTCTCTTAATTAGATTCATATTTAACGTCCATGATTATGAATTGTTAATTGTCAACAACTCTGTAACTGGACGACATACATTAATCTGGGAGTGACTCGAACCGGGGACCTTATGATTGAAAGGCACCGGCGTTAACCACTGAGCTAACACTCCAGGCATCTGAGCTAACACATTAGCCACTCGAGCTAACACATAAGCCACTGAGCTAACACTCCAGGTTAACCACTGAGCTAACACTCCAGGATCATAAAGCTGATCAATAATTGGCCCAAAAGTTTACCACACTAAAAAAATGGCTACAATTATTCAAATCTATTTTCTTAATGTCGCACTGTGTGTTTGAACAAAGACAAACATGAGAAAGTATTTAAGTCCACAATATTGGCATATCATATACTAAGCAGTCCGTCGGAACAACTAAGATAAATATATAGAAAAGGGAATCCTGTCAAATGCTTTCCAAATTTTCATAAAAATAATGACCAAAAGTATAACAATTGTTTATTCAAGACAATGAAAGTATACTAGGTAATGAATATTCAGTAAGTCTTTAAACAACTCCCAACTCATCGTGGATACCAAACAACACAGCAAGTAGACTAATCAGTACAAGTGCACATATACTAGTCTACACATTTTATCCACACATGTATAGTATCCTAAGCCTTATCGTACCGCAACTGCATAATGCTAACGTCTACTTTCGCAAGAATGTTTTTTGGGTAACCTTCTTTTCTGTTGTGACATATCTGCAGCATATGTAGCACTGACCGACCGTACATAATATATAAACACTGCACCAGCTGTGCATACAGGAACTGTTACAAGTCAGAGAACATTGTAACTTTAAAATAGGTCATACAAGTACAGCTTTTCTATTCTTTTTCTTTTTCCCCTTTTGTTTTTTGGTCATGTTTATTAATGTTACAATGATGGCAAACAACAGACCTTTGTTAGTCTGTCATAAGTAATTGCTCTCATCTAGATGGCATCGTACAGTAGCGTGAACACTTTAGATGTTATGTAGACTTTGGAAAGCCGATCCGGTCTGACTTCCAAACAAACATCAGTGAAGTGCTGATTGTTATCACCAAACAAACGGTAGAAGGAGTTTTGCTTTTAGACTGACTGACTGACTGGGGTACGGTGCGTGTCAGAGTGGCAGCTAACGACCGATAGTTAATCGTATAAGCATCATATTTGTGTAACAATCGATAAACGGATCTGAGCCGGCACGATATTGCAACAAAGATTTTGATTTCTGTAAATGGATAAATTATGGTACACATGAGTGTTTAATGGTGAAAATGTTCCATGGTACTTGACCCACTCTGAGCTGTCAATGCTGCAAGCTTCCCCATGGACAGAGTAAGATTTCAATGTCACGTAAAATTCAAAGAAAGTCTAGTGTTGAAGTGTTAAATTGCCTTTGTTTAAGTTTGCTTGCTTGTTATGTTTTTGTATAGCCTTCATTGTAGAACAATGGAATCACTCGTAAATAAATCGTTCATTCACAATGTGGATGGCACATAATTAAGTGCTATTAAGTAATTAAGTAAATATTAATTAATGTTAGTATACTTACGAAATGTGTGGGCCCCAGGTTCGACCCTTTTGTAAAAGTCCAGAGGGGAGGGGGGGTGGGAGGGGAGTGTATGTATTAATTGAAGCCAGTGTAGATGTGTATAGGTCCTGCTTGGGGTGCAACCTGTGTGGTGAAGATTGACATGTTCCATAGTTCATGATGTGACAAATTTTTACTGAATAGCTGTTTTAATATGTTATATTAATCAAATTAGTCAGTCATATGGATTCTCATGGTGATATTATTTGTAGTCCGAATGGAGAGTTCCAGTATTCTATAATTCTAGGACAGTAAACAAATTTAGTTTTTTCTTATTGTTCAACATTACAGTAGCCTACAGTAGTAGAATTGGCCAAATTCAGTCATTTTTGCATTAAATAGTATACATCAGATATTTGACCATTTGTGAAGGAATGCCACATGAAAATGGACATATAGCAGCAACAAAATTAAATGCATGCAACTACGACAAATTTGGTATCAAAAATGAATTCACTTAAAGTCTATATGTTTAAGATTTAGTTTCGGAATTACTGTTTGAAGCATTTTGGTACCAACAATTAAGATTAAGTAATAATCATATTTTCATCCCAGAATGTGATTTTATTTGATATAAACTTAATCTTCTATCGAAACATAAAATTAAGGAGATATATGTAAAAATGGCATCAATTTATTTTAGGCGAGAGTTAAGGTCATGAAAAACTGATTGCAACTTGAAAACACTTTTTTCATTTTGCATGTTTGTCTCATTGTCGTAACATCATAAATCAGCCTATGAAAATGTCCTTCCATTACAGACCAAAGGATATTTTTTTTATGACCAAGACATGTAGTTTAAATGTTATGAAACTTTTTTATTTAAAGCAACCTTAAGTCAACCACCAGTAAGGACTTATTAAAGAGATATGTCCTCTTTGTTTATGTATAAAAATATTTTAAAATATGTCCTTCCGTTTGTATAGGCCATTGGTAACGGAAAGATAAAGTTTATATTGATCAAATTATGCAACACTTGTGGTTAAGCTTGAAATGAAAAGTGCATTGCTTGGAGGTGTACTATGGCTTTTTTGAGTGTGATTATTGTGCTATTGAACTTCTTTATCATAAAAAATTGGACCTCCAGCATTGAGAAGCTGTGCAGCAATGTTGTAACAATAAGCCAATGGATAATCCCAGCTTAATATGTCTCCACAATCAATACTCCACTTCCCATTTAACTTAATACACAGAAGTAAACAGCACAGTATATATATACAACTAACTATTAAGTGATATCTGATGTCAGTTTAGGAACTCTGGTGGCTATAGGGCTTGTTAATGCAAGTCCTTGTTAATGCAAGTCCTGTTTGCTTCCAGGAAAACAGTCCAGCCATTGGGAACGAGTTTTCTCCTATTTTTGATTGCTAGGTACCCTCCCCTGGGAGAGTGGTATTGCTAGGGCTGGGACAGTCCCCCCCCCCCTATTAAGTTAGCTTGCCCTCTGACTGGCACTATAGTTTTAATATTTGTCATTTTCTGTTTATGTTTCCCAGTCTGAAAAATTATTAGCTTGTCTTCTTTATTCCTACCCAATCCTCTGTCATATACTAGTGTACCCTATAATGGTAACCTGCAGGCTAGACCACTACATCAGGGCTGTCCTTCCTCCTCCCCCTCCCCCCTCCCCCCCCCTCCATCACTAGTCTGGAGACAACAAATTTCAAGATGTGCCATCATCAGCTACTTTGTGTGCAATGTGCAGTCAAACTTTTTTCCCCTACAACATGGCTGTCACAAGCTGTAAAGCTGTTGACTGTAATATTCAATCTATGTTATGCATAACCAAGACTCTTATTGTACTTGGTCAAAAAACCGCACCTCTATTAACAGTTTAAATTAGGGGTTGTGGTTTTTTTGTCAAATTTTTAAATGGATTGTTTATCTAAATATCATGAAGTAGCTGTTATTTATTTATTTATTTATTTTAAAACTAGAACATTTTCTTAAATAATTAGTTATGTTTGTTTTATACATTTCATTGTACTTTGCAACATTTTTCTTATGGTATCATAGTGTAAGAGCACATTGTTTGTTTGTGCAGTTTATATTGAGTAAACCTTTATGTCCTTCCGTTAGTGTCCTTCCGTTACCAATCATTTAACCAACTAAAGTCATGTATTTGTGTAATTAATTTAAAATGGGTATTTTCAAATGAGTCTTAGTATAGCTTAGCTAAAACTCAAAGGATTGCATTTATCAACTTAAAAAAAAAATAACCAGGCTGTATTAACATCACAAAGTTTATGCAAAAACGCTGTTATGGCAAAAACCCTTGTTCGTTTTACTCTCCTTCTATTTTAAAAAACTGAAAGTTACTCATCATACAAAGATGTGGCAATGAAAGTTTGCTTTCAATGTAATACAATGGTAACTTTTGTTTGATGGAATTAAGGAAAATAATTGTTATTATACATGTTTGAATGTGGTATCACTTTAGTCAAAACATCCTTTAGTTACCATGGAAATGCCCTGAAAGAAGTTTGGTGTCTTTATAATTTACCTAGTTATTACCAGAGGAGTTTAACATGCAGTGGTTAGCAAATAAACTGATTATGTGATCAGGGCTACCCCTCAAACAAACTCAATAAAAGCAGAATTTATAAAGAAACACCTTCACCCATATTTCTCCATTTCAATGTAGATTTAAAGGTGATACAGGTGAAGAATTAAGTATAAAGAAGTATTCTGTGTATTTTGTGTTTAAATTCATCTCCAATTTTATCATTAAAATTTGACAATTGATATCATGACATCTGATTAGTAACATTGCAGTCTGGGAGGTTAGTTGTCCACTTAACTGCAGGTTAACTTGTAGCAGTCAGCCAGTGAATTTAGAGCTGTTTTGTGTGTGCGTGTGTGTGTATGTACAGTCGTATGACAGCTAGTTTGATTATCTATTATTTAAAAAAAAAATTGGAGCTGTTTACATCATTTTGGGCTATTAAGCTCTGGAAGGAAAAGTTCACATTCATTTTATGAACAGGGCTACCTTTTAAAAGGACCTTTTATTGCATGCATGCATGGTGCCTGGGATCATGGAGGTATGTTTTACCTCCATGCTGGGATATATAAGTAGCTAGGCTAGGTTTAATATTTGGCTTCAATTGTTGAAAAAAAAATAGTTGTTGTGGAAGAAAGCAGTTCCCTGTCCTCTCTATATGACTCCATTCCTGTATTTTCGGGAATGTCTTTCGAAAAGGAGCCTTCCACTTTTGAGCATAAACAGCTTTAACATAGTTTGCTATTTTTGTCTTGAATTGGTTATAGTTGGCTTCACATTGACACATTGCTGATGAGAGTTATACTCTCAAAATAAAATAAAAAAACGACTTCAGCACAATTAAACAGATATGACAAGCCATTAAATTTATCACCCATGCTAAAATTCTTCAAATTAATTTCCACTTTAATAGTTCAAACATTAAATCTGAATCAGCATTGTATAGTACTGTATGTGAATTTAAGCAATATAAATTTTAAATGCCAACTAAGTGAATTTACATACATACACGCCCGCATACACACATATATAGACACACATTCTTACATGCATGCATGTATAAGTACATGCATGCACACAATGCTCAATCATCTGAGTTAGAAGTGATCACCCTTTCGAAACTTAGAAACGAAAAATGAGGAAAGCAGTAAGCAAAGCAAAATATTTATTTCTTTTATATTCACAGAAATTTGCCTATGGTACAACTAGTTAATTGAAGACTTGTCCTTGCTGTGTTTGTGTAGGCCTACACCTCATGACTTTCTTGAGATAGCCTGCAAAGTTGCCCATCGTCATGGTTACGTCTTGGGTGACGATCATTACCGTTCTCTTATTCTCTGATGTCCGAGTCTTCTCGACTCCTGACGAGGAATGTTGCATCTTTGAACCTCTACAGAAGGGTTGCCAAGAAACGGTAAGAATATCATATTGTGTTGCTTTAATTATGTATACTTTATCTAATGTATATTGACTTGTCTCCAATGCATGAATACATTCACACCCATGTACACACACACACAGGCAAGTATGAACTTAAACACCAAATAGTGCATGGACAAATATACTGCTGATAATGCACATACCAGAATTTCACCCTCTCGCTCTTAATTCTTGTATTTTTTTTAAAGTGTAAAGCTGTATTGTTATGTAGCAATAGCCATTCCCAGCCATATTTAACAGATAATTCTCAATCTTCAAATGTCCTTTTGTTTTGGAGGAATTAACCTGATTAAACGTTTTCCGTTTACAGTATATGTAGGCCTTACATGTTGTTAGCATGGATGTCTTATGCCATCAAAGGTGTATATAATGAGTTGCAAAGTATAATTCTTGTGGCTGTATACTAGCTTCTAAGACCGGTAGGCACTCTATAAATCATTAACCTGTTTGGACATAAGATGTGCAAGTTTAACAGAGATCTGTGAATTATATCATGCTGCCACAGTATTAGAAGCAACATAGAACCAGCAGTACTTTACACCTGTAGGTAACATAAATCAATCTTGGTTTAATAGAATTTAATTGACAACACCAGACATTGCAGTTATGGGATGCCAGGGCCTGTTGCTTTACTTCATCTAAAGCCATTGATACATATTTAAGTGTCGATATACTAGTCTGCCCAAAGAACTGGCCTAGGGTAAATCTAATTAATATCGGGAGTGCCCTAGACTTAGAATTAGACAACACTATTTTTATTTTGGGGTATGAATTTAGAATACCGTGAATGGTTAGTTTGAGTCACTGTTGGTTTCACTACAACCATTTAATGTAGGGACGAGCAGGGTTTTCGTTAGTAGCCGGGACCCGGGTCAAATGACCCGCCTACTGCACGTACATGACCCCGCTACTTTGCGACGCTCAGTAAAAAAAAAAAAAAAGTGACGAAAAAAATCGAGAGGAATAAATACCGACAACCAGGTCAGGTGTGATTGAAACAAAAGGGGTGATTGGGAGGGGGCAATATCATTGACCAAACAGCTGTATATTGCACCATTTTGCATCTAGAGACTTTTTAAATTGCAATTTTCCGGCAAAGGGGAAGGGGGGCACCCCCTCCCCTTAGACCTACTTTTCAACTTCACCCACCTACTACATTTCTTAACAAAAACCCTGGACGAGACGGAGGAGATGGTACCACATGGGCAGAAGGAAGGTCATATAATTGCCATGCACCTGATATGTTAATTATTTGTTAAGCAGGAAAGATCACTCACATATTAAGTAAACACAAAGAAAAGTCAACATTAATATTATTTTCTCCAATTTAGTCGTTTAAAGAAAAAGGAGAATGAAGAAAAGCTGCTTTAAAATATTAACACAGCTCTTAAACGCTGTTCTTTGATTGGTCGGAACGGACCCAAGCGAGGAATATCAATTTTTCCACCACAGAATTCAGCCTTTTTACTGCATGGCTAAAAGCCAATGGATTTCAGTACTTAGAAAATATAGGCATTTGCATTTTGGTGGTGATTTTTGTAACACAAGCCAAGGGTATATATTACTGCTAATCAGCAATATCATTGGGCTACACTCCTACGTCAGTAAGACAGTCTAAACTGATTATTTGTTAAATTCAGGGGGAAAAAGCAAGTTCATTGGCTAAAGGTGTGAAATTGGCCGGCATGACACAGTATCTGATTCCATTTTTTTAAGTTTATCAGTAAGAATGAACTGGTTTAGTTGTGGAGTGAAAACAAGTGAAATCTGGTGCTTGGAATGTGGGCTGGCATATATATTCTATTATGAAAGTGAATGAAAGCAACTGCTGGGGACACTTCAGTGGTTTACAGTCAGCCCAATACAAACAGATAGGTTTCTTGTTTGTTCTTTAACAAGTACCAGCCACGGGGAGTGGCTGTATCCATTAGGTGTGAGAGTCCCAGAAACAATATATAGAAAGTAATTATATTTTAAGGGAACAAAATCAGCTGCTCTGGCTTGATAATAAAGGTAAGTGACATATCTCACTGGTGATCGTACATTTCTAGTGACTAAGAACTTTTTTTTATTAGTGCTTAGTTTGTTATTTCGCAGAGACTTTGTACCAAATTTCCCACCAGTTACTGGTCACGGTTAGATTCCACCTGCTATATGTTACACTTACAAGACATCACTGTGCAATAGAAATAGTACAGTGAAAAAGGCAAAGAATGGCCTGTGGGCAAATTTTCTACGACCTGTAAGGTTCACATCATGCCCTTTTTATGGAGTCTGCTGAACCTTAGAAAGAAAGAAAAACATGAAGGGCCCTACTATTGAGAAGTGTGATCTCAATGTAACATATGGACAATGGGCATGTTCTTGTTAGTACAATTCAATATTACACTCAATTAAAAATGAACTTAATTGTAAGTCCATTTTGCCAAGATTGGTTAATGGCAGTTTGGTTTGTGTTAGAAAGAAGGAACTTGTTTATTTGCCTTGGAATGTCTAAGTTGCACTTAATACCACTGACAACAGTTTACCTGCCTCGGGCATTTTAATAGGCTCCTGCAGTACATCGCGTGGGGAAAATGAGCTGTGCAAGTATGGTAGGCCATATATCAGACCCGTCAACTCTCCCGGTTTTACTGGGAGACTCCCGGTTTTTGCTCGAATCTCCCGGCCTCCCAGTTTCATATTCTATTCTCCCGGTTTTTTAACATTTCATCACTTGCGACATTTCTGAAAATAGCCAACAATTAGTCCCGTGCTTAGTAATTCCCCACAGTAACGCTGAACAGGAAAGGCTATCAGTGTAGTTCGCAAGAACAAGACAGACAGTCGGTCATGTCTCAAGCTTGATGGGACTCTATAGCATACTAGCCATGAAGTCACAGTACCCAGAGTCCACTGTTCCCTGTTTCAAATGGTAGCCTACTATAGAAACCCTGTAGAAAGCAAATCGAGCTGCTGTAAACTACAACAAGAAACACTGATTGGATGATTCTCTCACTGTATTGCATAAGTAGGCTATACTTATTTAGGAGTATTCATATCATTTCAGTTGAAAATTAACAACCTCCCTATTTTCCCCTTGTTCTCCCTATTTTTTGACCCTGGAAAATGTTATTCTCCCTATTTTGGGGTCAAACAGGTTGACAGGTCTGATATATATGGTAAATAATTGCTGATTAAAGGGTGTGAAGACTTGCGCACAAAGAATTAAACGTGCTGATGCCGGTAATCTGACCTAGTTTCGACTGAGGTGAAACAAGTGTTAGACACCACCATCGATCCTGGAAAGTACACACACAGCTTGCTAACGTTGGTAATTAGACACTAGTGTACAGTCAATACATGCAGCTAGGGTCAATACCCAC
Organism: Apostichopus californicus; assembly: GCA_020650975.1. Classification (NCBI taxonomy): domain Eukaryota; kingdom Metazoa; phylum Echinodermata; class Holothuroidea; order Aspidochirotida; family Stichopodidae; genus Apostichopus; species Apostichopus californicus. The sequence goes on from JAIPMN010005675.1 coordinate 22,266, forward strand.
AACACAGTGTACATAGCAGCGATGGACATCTCAGCAGGGAGTTGTTATGAAACTCCATGATCTCAGGTCCATATAAAAGATAACAAGGTATCACATTTCATTACTGTCTGCATTTTGTAGCAATAAGAAAAAAACTTCATTATATTAATTATTTAATACCGTCATTAATTATCAGCCAATCACCTAGCTTCATATGTCGATATTAAATAGAATTAATTCTGGCATTAAAAAGACCAATCACATTAGCGAATTTTGAAGCTGTTATCATGCTCTGTGCTAGTGTTAATCCCTCTTGCTGTAGCGTGAAAGCAGCACAGTTATTTCTGTTGTATAAAGCAAAGTACAACGCAATGGCACGCATGATAGACAAAGTACAATATCTCCGTGATTTTCGTCAAGAAGCAAGAACGATACTTGTAGGTAATTGACAAATATTGACTCCCAATCCCACACAATCTGATGTTTTACCAGTTCGCAATGCTTTGAACCGGTATGTTAATCTTCTTAGAGCATTACGCTATGCAAAGCTTGGAAGACTCCTGAATGAAGACGGGTACAATGTCGCATCATTGTCTCTGGATGAACTAACGGGGGAAGTTTCGCGCCTGGCACAACAGCTGGAAACTTGTAATAACATTGCATATTACACTGTAGCGCAACTAAAGTTGCAGTGCCAACTAAACAAAGATGGTCTATTTAATTCCGGTATTAATTCTATTTAATGCCTGTATTAATTCTATATAATACCAGCATATTAAGCTGCATGGTGATTGGCTGAGAATTAATGCCAGTATTAAATAGAATTAATACCGGTATAATTTTAATTCGTACGGATTTTAAATCAGCAATTATTTCCTGTATGGCCTACCATAGTGCAAGTCACTTTTCCATGCTCATTTCCTTAGCTAGGCTTGGCGAAGTGATTACGTAACACACAGGCTAACATTCCAGATTAATAACCTTGAAAGGTGAAGAAGAGGACAGTGGCGAAAAATTAACTGCAATCATACTAAAGGGCGGATTTTCAAATGTTCTCTTTTCGAGCAGATTTGCCCAAAAAAAGCCAATTACTATTTTAATTATCACAAATTAAATTTAACGAGATGTTTATTGTAAACCTAACTGAGATCTACAACCTTTGGTGCAGGTCCCAAACATTTAAAAAAAAAATCAGTTGGTCACAGGAGTTTACAGACGTCGAAACATTTGTGTAAAATTTAAATTACTTGCCAACAGAGACTGATTTACTTATTCTGCTTTACCATTGAAGTCCATACTCACTATTGTAGTTAGCTTTCATGTATTTTAAGCATTGTTTCTGAAGGGCTTTGAGGAATTCTTGTGAGAACGTTCTTGTGAGGACATTCTTGTGAGGACGTTCTTGTGAGTCGAAGCTCAGTCATCATGGAAGACTGGGTCTTGGGCATAACAGTTTGCAGATCTCCCTTCTAAATATGTAACAGAGCTACCAAATTTTGCCTTTATGACAAAGTGGTCTTAAATTAGATTTTGTAACTCATATTACAAAGCTGTCGCAAACAGCAAGCTTAATAACAGAGCCTCCTCTCGCAACCATCTACAAATCACACAACAAAAATCAACTAAAGGATAGTTTACCCTGAACCAAAATAATAGCATTAACTTTGTTGTTTTTTTGTTTTGTTTTTTTGCAAGGCACCTCTTCCCTGTTCACTGAACCTGATTACATAAATTCTTTGTCAGAGGTAGATCTACGAACCTAAATATTGTGACAAGCCGCTTATAAAATTAAATACATGCCATACATACATGTATACCATCTCCATGTTAACAATTGTGTGCTTTACCACACTCAAGTTGAATTCATTTCAGTTTCAAGTAGGCAGCCATGTTCCTTGGGTAATCTCGAGTCCCTCTTCAGTTGAAACCGACTCGACACTATTGAAATTCAGAGAGATCATAAACCGAATGAAGGGTTTAGGCATGACCGGCCTATTAACAGACCACCAGAAACAGATGTACGGTCTGACCGCAAAACGAGAGTATTTTGGGAATAAAAACATATAAACAATACATTGAAAAGCCAAGTAAATAAATATAACTATAGGAGTAAGGTTATCAAAGCGCAGTTTAGATTGCATAAAGGATCGAGAATTTGCAAAACAATAGTCTAAGAAACCTTGTTTCTCTCTTGCTTGCAAGCTAGATGATAAATATTCAATGTCATACATTTTAGATCATAAGTCATTGCACAATTGTTTCTAATGAATGATATCACAATGCTGTCAATTTAAAAAAAATTAAATTAAATATTATCATTTGGGTGAGGGGAGGGTTGAAGCGGTATACCTTTCTTTAAGGTCACGGTAACATGGATCCCTTACCGAAATAACATATGTATGATTACATAATCAACAACAGTATTTATGTAAATAGTTAAATTACTTTTCAAATTTCTACAGCATTATCTATATTTACTAATGCCAGTCATGTTGACAACAGAGTATAGAATAGAGAAACTCCAAGTTAAATTTTACATAATATGCACTCATAAACAGTATACTGTAGCTCTAAGATGTCATTTTGACTTTTTGAGTCTAAAATTGGTCCAGCATATAAAATTAAGGAACACCGAGAACCCTACCGCCCAAGGTCGATCTCTTCAATTCAAACATGTTAATGGACATGTTCACAATGATGGTGAACAAAAGCAGCTCATTGAGGAGCGTTAATGCATAATGATTAATATCGGTTCTTCGACTCATTTAATTGTCACGATGTTACAAAAATAATGAAGAAACAGACAAGTTTTTGTACTACCAGTTTGATAGTTTTTTTTTGTATGGATTTCCCTGTATCAGGACTGGATTTGCCACCTGAAAAGGGTTTGACGATTAGTTCGAGACAGTTTTCTAACAATTTATGATTTAAATTTACTATCGTTACCAACTAAGGAATATTTGCCATAGAAAAAGAGAGGCACTTTTACTGAAAACCAATAGAAGATGAATGAAGATAAGATTAAACAATATTAAGTGTTTCCTCCAAAGTTGAGTATGCCAAAATTGTTCACATGTAGTTCTCGAAAATACCTCCTTTTTTTTCCCCTTGTTATTCACGAGTTTCAAGTATTCCTAGAAAAGTAGGCCTATATACCCAGAAACTGGGGAGTTTCAAGCCTGCAGCACATGTATGTACACTGTGTGTATGTACATACATGTATGTAGCACATGTATGTGGGCAAATACACAGTAAACCAACACGAAATGATAACATAGAGGTTTTCCACCCCTAAAATTGATATTTCCAATGTTCTGTAATGTTCAATATTACTCATTT
>JAIPMN010005676.1:4549-42212 GCA_020650975.1 Apostichopus californicus
CCCCCCCCCCCCCCCCCAATAAATTGGAAATCATGAGACTCTTACGACCTCAAGTGAAAAGGGTAAACGATGTAGTGTTAATTTATAAAACAATGAATTAACAGTAACATTTAATCATGCACTGAGGAAGTGACGTCATCATCAAGTTAACCTTAAAGGAACATTCCAGAGATTTAACATATTTTAAAGGTGAATCACTTGAAAATAAAAACAAAACAAAAAGAAACATAACTGGGCACTTATTCTTTTCTTTCTAATAATTATGCCTAAAGTCATTCTTTAATATTAAACTAGCATCGAGTGATCAGAACATGGAAATATGAACCAGGTTAATAGTTTCATGATCAGAGACAACTCCAAAAAGTTTCTGTTCATCTTCTTTTTTTTTCGTCACTAAAATAATACAACAACTCATATAATCCACTTTCTATCGAATTACACGCGTTATCTTTACATCATGTTCATTGCCACCAGTCCCAGATCGATATCAAGTATTTCCTTTCGCCTAAAATAGTGCCGTATGTTTGGAGTTATAGCGTCTAAACACTCGATGACAATAACAACTTCCGCCCAGAGGTTTATATTCAAATTAGGCTATGTCTAGGTATGTCTTACTTTGAACTGATACTAGCTTATTAACAGATCCAATGTTGATATTTATGCTGAACAGTATAAAACGGAAATTATTGTTTATATTCAGACCTGGAGAGAGTGAGAGGGTAATGGGGAGGGAGAGGGGGAGGGGTCGGAGAAACTTAACCTCCTGGGTCCCGGGGTCAATTAGGGGGAACTGGTTCGATTAATATTCCCGGGGAAATTTGGAATAAATAATGTACCACTGGGCAGAAGGTCCCTGGACCAGGGCCCGACCCAGCAGGTATCCAACATTGGAAGAAACCAAAATGGACGGAAGAAAGGGAAATGGAAGAAAGCGACCAGAATAGTTTCCACGAAATTTTCTAATTTTTCGATTGCTGTCTCTTCCTCGTTATATGGTACGGCAGGACGTATTCATAAACAGCAAACAGAAAAGGAGATATTTAGATTTGTACCACGCGTTGCATATATTGTTATCACGGGCGATGGATGAGAGTTTTATATGAATGAGCAAGAAGAAACAAGAGAGGCAGCGGGGACAGGTTAATTTGATTTGACAAAAAAAGGGATCCTCCGTTCAATCCGTGCAAATTCTAGAATTTGGCCCACGCGGGTTTATCTCAGCAAGGAGAGCAAATTTTAGTTCCATTTTCTCTTTTGCAACTACAGGACACCCTTGCCATTACAATTTAAAAGAAAAGACGCTTTGTAATCAACAAAAGAATACATTTTGCTAACGGAAATGAAAATGTGGCACTTTTCGTTCTTAAAGGGGCACGTGTTATCTATGCAATGCCGGGGACACTTTTAACCTTTTCATTAAACTGCCAAGAAACGTGTCCCATGTACCACTGGCTCTGCCGCTAATAATTTCTACACTCATATTAATTGCGCAACTAGAATAAATTGTAAATGAAACAACTGACATGGTTGCCAGACGAGGGCCCCAAAAATATCTGGCCCAGGGGCATGTAAACGATAAATCCGCACCTATAAACACAGTGAATCTCGTAGTAAGGTGCATGGAGGGGTATCCCTTTATGCCATGTGAAACAGTTATACATAATATTGCCTTAAAAAATGACCATGCATAGAATAAACCAAAAGTGATATATATATATATAGATGTACCCGCGGAGTGTGCTCAGAAGTTAGAGTACTCGTATGTACTCAAATATTGGAACTCATATTTCGGGACCTTGAGTTACATGAAAGCACATTGACAAGATTTCGGATACCATTTTCTCAAGTTTAACACTGAAAAAAGATTAGTGTCCTGCTCAAAGTTGACAGAGCATATTAAAATCCTACATTAAACGTAACAAATGGTGTAACCATACAGTGAATCAATGTTAGGCTACAGCTTAGGCTATCATAGAGAGAGGAAAAAAGGATGCAACCAGCATATTTCTGTACTAAAATCTCTCGGTTTTGCGCTTTCTATTCCGTTGTAACACGTTCTGTTCAAATATATCCTCTAGTTATATTTGCTAGTATCTTCCTTTATTGAGAAGAATCCAGTGTGTTGCGTATTATAAACAACAGTGTCTAGTTTTAGAGATAGGCAACTTTAGCGGGTAGGCTTATTTTGTACAACGACTCAGTTGAACTCATCTAATTTTGCCGTTCGAAGAACCCGAAGAAAATCGTTTATTCTTACTTGATCTCTCTCTCTAGTGTTTCACGGATGGTTTATCCCAACCATGCATCTGTGGTAAATCCATAAATATTGCAGGCAATGATGACCTCCATGCGTGGTCTTGTTGGCGCCAATATATGGTTGGGCAATCTTAATGAAGATACCCTTAAAAGACATCGCTCTTTTATAACTGAATTGACTATTTCGAGAAATAAATCCATAAATAGAGAAGTGCTATTTATATTTACTGAAGAAGATGTCACAAAGGTAACATTCTAAATATGTTTCTTTACCACGCAGGAGAGTATAGCCTATAACCTACCTAACACCGGTGCGATATATGCAGCTAAACGATTACCGTGTACTGTGTACAGACGCGGTAATCGTTTAGTTTCGTATCGTTTCAACTAATTGTTTCCTGCCACAAGCTCTTGCATTATATCATTAATTTTGTTGCATTAAAATGCCATAATGGAATATGCTGAAGTTAGATTTCTTTCTGCGTCTGATTTGTATATAAACATAGATTATTATGCAACTATTAATAGCATATCATTTGTCGATACACGTAACAGATCAATGGTTGATACTAAAGTAACAGATCATTGGTTGATACTGCAGTAACAGATCATTGGTTGATACTGCAGTAACAGATCATTGGTTGATACTAGTAAAAGATCATTGGTCGATACTAGTAAAAGATCATCGGTCAATACTAGTAACAGCTCATTAGTCGATACTAGTGACATTTCATTTGTTGATACACAAAATAGGTCGTTTTTCTATATTAGTAACAGATCATTAATGAATACATATTATTGGGTGATACTAGTAATAAATTCTTTGTCGATACCAGTTATAAATCTTTTGTCGATACCTATAGTAACAGATCATTTGTCGAACATCTTTGGTGGATATTTGTTACACATCTTATTTTATAAACTATTCCAGAGCCATATATACGGGTTGGAACTATTCAATGGATGAGTTCCAACATTCGTCAAACGCTGCGATATGTGATACTGTATACTTTTCAGTCGCTTTACTATAAAATGCCAGGGAGTTACTAAGGTTGTCGACCAAGTTTATCACTTCAAATTATTCTTTATAATCTTGTCATAAGCTGAGAATTTGCTAGATTGTTCATTCATCTTACACCTCCTCCCCTTGGTCTGACACTAAATGGGCAGTGTTGAAATCATCCAATTCTGGGTACGTGGTTTTGATAAAAGTGCATGTCCAAATTAGATGGCGCTAGTCATAAAAAAGTTATTACCATTAAGTACCGGCAAGTAGATATGCTGGGGGTCCTGTAACAACAGTACAAACCTCTTTCACACTATTGTACTTCAATAGTCTACATAAGACTGGTCTGCGGACACACAGATCGTTTTGATTCAGTACATGTCGCCATGTTAAACAGATCCTTCGCTTATGGCATGGTATACCATACCCAAAATGGAACATGCGTTAATGTTTACTTGGCATGTAATGTAATTTAAATTACCAAACGTATGGATTTTCCCAAACATGTCCTTCTTTTCTATCTTATGTGAGCGTCCGGCGTTGGAATTACGAAATTAAATAAAGCCCAAAAAAAAAAGTTTTCGTTAGTCCCAACAAAGCTTTGAAAAATTCAATGGAAAAACCTTCTCAAGTTAAATTGGCCATCTAACTTTTACAATATGATAGAGAAAAGGAAATTGTCAAAAGTAACAGGCTTTCAGCCATTGATTCTAATTTGACATTGAGAATGCAACTTTTAACTAATTCTAAAAAGTTTCCCCCTACAATGGGATGCCTTTCCCCAGTTTGCAACTTCTCCTTTCTCTAACATATGAAAACCCAAATGCAATAACAACACATCATTTAATATTTTCAGTTTTTCTGTGATGAAACGGCCCAAATAAGCAGTCAAATACGGTTAACACCCCCCGTCCCCCCTCCACCAAATAAGTATTTTCTGTTAATTTATGACAATTGACCCTGAGTATTGGGTAGGAACTGTGTGTGTTTTCAATTCATTGCAACTGGATCCTCTTAGGGAGTGAAACATTGGTAACAAAATGTTTTTACCAACATGTAGGCCCTGAGTTTGACTGAACAACATGAAATGGTTGAAATCAATATTCTTTGGCAGAATTTAACTATTTTCAACTACAATTTCTTGTAGATTGGTAGACCATCCAAAAAAAGACACCAAACTACTGTTTGCCCATTTGAAAATTGAAACCAAAGTTGGCATTTTTGGCATTTAAAACACAACATTGGCAATGCTATCTCTATGCTGACTTATTTCCAACATGTTGGTGGCGCTGCCCTCTAGTTTCCAACATGATGGTGGTGCTGCCCTCTAGAAACCCATCTGTCAGCGACAATATGTTCCATTTGGAATGAATATCAAAGCTAATTAATCATGCAAGATTGACACTGACTTCAATATTTATTAGAAAACAGAGAAAAGTCATAAAACACACAACTACAGATAAATAATATGTATATAATATATTTCAGCTGTTTATAAGCAAATGAGCATATGCTAGATTACATCAGAATGTTCATTGTAGGTTATATTACTTCTCATATCATTTAACTTAATATAGAACTTCTTTTCTTTTTTTCTCCCATTATGAACCCTCTCTCCCCTCCCCCCTTCTTTATCCCCTATTTTTAACCCTTCATTGAAATTTCATCTATAGTTTCAACTTTCAGCTGAATCTTCTGATTAAAGGCATTGAAGACTTGCCCCAAACTGCGTGCCGCGCTCTGAAAAAGTTAACTTTCCTTTGCTTGCAAGTGAAGTTTTCTTCTTGTCGCTACAAAATGCAGACAGTAATGAAACGTGATACCTTGTTATGTTTTATCTAGACATGAGATGTCCACCGCTGCTATGTACATTGTGTTGTGGGTATTGACCATAGCTGTATGTAATTTGAATGTACACTAGTGTCTATTTACCGACGGTAGCAAGCTGTGTGTGTATTTTCTGGGATCGATGGTGGTGTCTAACACTTCTTTTACACCTCATTTGAAACTAGGTCAGATTACCGGCATGAAACGTTCCTTTGTGCGCGAGTCTTCACACCCTTTAACATCTCATCAACTACATCCCGGCGATTAATCAGAAAGTTTTATGGCAGTGTGTTTCTGATGTCATTCCAATTCTGGCAACATACATGCTACATTTAATATTTTAAAAAAAATTCTTGGAAGAAAAAGAACCTTTTGCAGTTTTTGTACTATGTGAGATTATTTCTTCATTTCAGTTGATATCAAATGTCTATATATTTGAGACATTCAAGGAAATATAAGAAACATTCTTGATTTTTTAACTTTTTACTGTTACTATAAAAATTAAAATAAATTAAAACTGTTAGCAAACTGCTTATCCACTAAAGAGCTCTTGTCTACTAATCCATCTTACAATCTTACATCTATCTCCTTGTGTTCACCATGTTCATTAACCTGTCTGTATTCTGTGCGTGTTTTTGTCCCTTCTGTTACTGTTACTTGTCATTTAGCCGTTGGAGAAGATCCTGCTAGGATCGAAACGTCAGGCCAACTTACTTTTACACACTATAAAAATTACACGCTACAATAAAAATATCATAAACTCTCATCCGTCTGGGCTTTATTGTTTTGCGATATTTCCCTCCCTTTTGTAAGATTTCTAATTTTCTATCTGTGGAATGTGGAAAAACCTTTAACTGTTGAGCTGGAATTTATATTTATGCCTTGTGAAAGCTGTGTACCCTGTGTGATAGACAATATCAACTATTAGCTAGATTGGAAATGAGTAACAACAAAATATGTAAAGCAGCAAATGCCACAAGCAAAAAATAAAAAAAATAAAAAATAATTATACGAAATGAAAAAATCCTTATTTTCCAGATAATGCCTTACATCAGTATTCTTTCCGAGGAATTGTGTTGAAATAATCTGTGAGATGAATAAAACGAGAACCTTACATCTGTTGACATTATGTGAACCGTCAAAGCTATTTAATGCTATCCAAAAACCCAGACTGCTGAAGATCAACCATCAGTGCTTCTTCCTCCTCGGGTGACAGTTTGATTAGAGGAGATCGACAAGGGCCCAGGTCCATGTGACTCAGCTTCATGATAGCTTTACAAATGGGTACCCCGCCACCTATAGATATAAAAAGTAGAATTTTACAGACGTGGTGTTTTTTATCCATTGAAGTAGGTAGGAGAATGGCAAGATAGGTATATATATATATATATATATATATATATTCCTAAAGGAAGAGTGAGGAAACATATTCAAATATCTTATGGGTAGAGGGAAAGTATATTCCTATATGTTACAGCCTACAGCAAGCTAGAAGGCATATATCCCCACACCCATTCCATATATGTGTGTGTAAATATATATAGATATATATATATCATACATAGGTAGGGATATTTCATATATACTATATATACTATACATATATATTATATATTACATATATCCCTATATACTATACATAGATTCAGGGGATATATGCAATTATGCATACCTTAACAATAATGATAATAATAACAGCTATTTATAAAAGAAAAAATAAATTTATATTACATACGGAGAGAATTTGGACATGTTTATTAAAGATCAAGGGAGGATACATATCCATGTATTCTGTAGGCAAAGGGAACATATTCATACATATTACAAGTATAGTAAGAGGATATGTCCATAAACTACAGATAGAGGGACAGATAGAGTAAGGGGATATATATATTTATATCTTTATAGTGTAGGAAGAGTGAGGAAACATATTCAAATATCTTATGGGTAGAGGGAAAGCATATTCCTATATGTTACAGCCTACAGCAGGCTAGAAGGCATATATCCCCACACCGATTCCCTATACAAAGGACCCGTTGCCTTGTAATTTATCACTTGGAATACCTGGAGATATATACCTAAATTTTCCGTTAACTCTATCTTAATTTACAGTGTACATCGCACAAAATTACGTACCATGTTTCCGAAGGATGCTGCAATTGATGACAAACTGATCCTGTGTACATAGAGAGAATAACAATCAAGCACATCTGACATAAAGATACTTCTTGAAATAACAATTTCTGGCTGAAATGACCACAAAAAAAAACTACAGCCATGTTCGTACATGCCATGCATGAAAATCCAAGTCCACCTAAATTAACTTGGCGTACATTTTTTATTGAGATGTTGGGTTTATCAGGCATTTCTCTAAACTTGTTTGCATTGGCTAATGAGAGATCTAACAGGGTTAGAGATTCCTTGCCATGTTTCATATGAGAACATATAATATTTAAAACTTGAACGCAAGATTATTGTGCTCAATAAGTTGGACTCACATACCGACTTGCAAATTAATCCAAGCTTACTTTTGGAGTTACCAGACTTTGACCTCATCTGACCTTAAAAAGACCCTTGACCTCCAAAAAAACAAAACATGCTTTTTGTACTCAGTTAGGAGCATCAACATACCAAGTATGCAGCTCATTCAAGCTTTGGGTTTTCAGAATTTGACCTCTGTTGGGCGCAAATGACCTCTGATGATTTTTAACAGAATGCAAATTACTATAAAACCTTTAGGAGTATATGATCAATTTCTGTGGGTGAAGTTATGTGCAACGAACAAGATTTCAAAGATAAAGTCCCTCTTGTGAATTCAGAGACAAATTTTTTTCTTGCTCTTAAAAATGACCAATGACTGTAAGGTGGCAGATACCTCAATCACCTGTAACTTCCCTCTCTTCAGCCTAGTTAAAAGTACTTACATAAGCTTTTTCAGCAGCTTCAAGGTCCTTTCTCTTATAAGCTTCCATTACTTTCGTAAACATCTTTGCCTGAAAGTTGACAGTTCTGTATGGATAAAATTCAATATAGAAAGATTGAAGCAAAGACGAAGAATATTAACGAAAATCTTTTGCAGTTGTTTTCTCTTCCATTTGACATTTAATAAATAAAGGAACGACATGGGGGATTTAAGGTAGAATAGAAATCAATCTTCAGTAATTCACAACGCTAAGTTTAAACCTTTCTGTTCCAGATTAATGGAACTATAAATTTGTATTATATATTGGGGACAAAGCTAGAATTTTTTCGGGCCGGCCTGAAACGCTGAACCTCAAATATAAGACCTCACTCCGTCCAGAACATAACTATTAGACAGTCTTGTGTAAACGAACCTCTGCTCAGGGGTTTCCAAATTTTATCACTTTCTCTTAAAAATTTGATTAACTTCATTTTAGATTTGTCTGATTTATGCCTTCAACCTGTCATTTATTACAATTATCAAAATTGAAATTTATTCCAAAAATGTCCTGTTGTGAAGTTGTGAACATTTGGACAGATACTTTCCATTTGACTATTTTAACCATTGTATATGTTCCTTCCCTAGTCCTATAAAAGAACTAACAAAACTTACAACTATGTCCCATTTCATTTTCAACCAACTGGTTCAAGTTTTAGTTACATTCTACTTACCCACCAATGAATGAATAATTGCCGATAGCCACCACTGCTAGCAGATGCTGAAAATTGGCAATGAAATATGAAAATCCAACAATAAAGGAAGAAATGATTACAACATAAAATACTTTGAAAACAATAAAAAGACTTTTAGCTAAACCAGACTTTTAGTGACTCGTATTCTAGCATATTTGTTTATCCTAGTGTTCTAGCATATTTGATTGTACTCTTGTGTCCTAGTATTCTAGCATATTTGTTTGTACTCTTGTGTACTCATATTCTAGCATATTTGTTTGTCCTAGTATTTAAGCATATTTGTTTGTTCTCTCGTGTCCTAGTACTCTAGCATATTTGTTTGTACTCATATTCTAGCATATATTTGTTTGTACTCTCATGTACTCATATTCTAGCATATTTGTTTGTCCTAGTTTTCTAGCATATTTGTTTGTACTCTTGTGTATAGATATTCTAGCATATTTGTTGGTACTCTGGTGTACTCGTATTCTAGCATATTTGTTTGTCCTAGTATTCTAGCATACTTGTTTGTCCTAGTATTTTAGCATATTTGTTTGTACTCTCATGTCCTATTATTCTAGCATATTTGTTTGTACTCTTGTGCACTCATATTCTAGCATATATTTGTTTGTACTCTTATGTACTCATATTCTAGCATACTTCTCTGTCATAGTATTCTAGCATATTTGTTTGTACTCTTGTGTACTCATATTCCAGCATATCTTTGTTTGTACTATCGTGTACTTGTATTCTAGCATATTTGTTTGTACTCGTGCACTCGCCCTCTCAGATTTGTATTCATATAAATGATTCACGAACAAGACAATAATTTCCCATGCTCATAGATTTTACTTTCACCATCGGGGCCTTTTCTCTCAACAAACGACAATTATCTCAAGACAAGCACTTTCTTAATTCAAGAAATATTAAAGAAAAAGCAGTTATGACAAGATAATCGTAAATTATATTTTTAAAGAAAAAAGTATTCAAAGTTTGTGTTGAAAATTAAGATTCTTCTGGGAGCAGATGAGCCAATGCTGTGTGTCTTGAATCTATTGTTTTGGTAGGGAAGGTTTATATGTTGCAACACAATCAAGACTGCTTTGATAAAGAAGGGAAAAAAAAACTGAAATGTTTTTACCAGATCATGTCCTGAACACATCTGGTACCCCTCTGGTCTCTGAAGGCATCTCTTCAACTCGTAGAGACGGTAGGACGAGAACTTGATCCCACAGAAAGTAGGAATAGGGTTCCTCTGTAGAGCATCCAAGAATTCTTCCATTGAACCTTGAAAGAGGGACATTTCGTTCAGGATTTAGATCATGCTATAAATAGGTTGCTTAAGAGACATATAAACTATATCAAAAAATTCCAGTATATACATGAAATATTACTATTATTATTATTATGTTAAACTCTAGGAAAAAGAAGTGAGAGAGTTAAAATACAATACCGATGAGACTCAAAGGAATAATAAACAATTATTAATATCACTATTTTACCAGAGGGTATGTAAAGCACAAAATAAAATTTAAAAAACTGGAAAAAGGGAAAAGTCACAGAGAATACCCACCAGATTTGTTTTTTGATTATAACTGGCAGTTATGGGCATTTAACCGCACTGTAAGCATCTAGAATCTCAAAGAAGATTTAAAATGTATGAATCCTAATCTTTGAGTCAAAAATTGCATTTGTAAATTGTTTTGGACTTTTGGTTTATGACATGATCAACATTTGATATGAAAATGAAAAGGGGAAAAAAAAGGCAAGTATATGCTTGTAAAAATGCCATTCCTGAGTGTTGACAAATGCTTTAAGAGGCTAACGTAGGACGGTCCATGTTGGTGATAGAACACACAAGCAGCCCTTCCCTGCTGCATGAACCTCACATTAATGAAGATCCATTGTTGTAGAAAACTGATTAAAATAGAATGAATTCTGACTGGAATGACAGACACTCACCGATCTCGGGGACATTGGTCATTGACAGATGATAAAAATAAAATGGAGTTTCTGGAGCTTTCTGGGCTATTTCCTTCAAAGCACAAACTAAAACGTCTGTATAAAGAAAGAAGTAGAGGATAAAAGTGGGGGTTGGGTTTTTTTTTGGGGGGTTGGGTTGGGGGGCTGTCCTGCAGTCATGGGGAGGAGGATGATTATCACATGGTTTAGGGTGATGGGGGAGGGGGAAAGGGTGGGGGGGTTAAATGGAGTCAAAATAATAGGGAGAGTAAAGAAATGACAGAAAGAAATATCCTATACCCTCATTGTTATTATCTTCATAATTTGTTATAGTTACTGTAGGAACAGATTACTGTAAGTCACCCAGCGATGTCAAACATTTTACATAGATTTACATAGATTTATGAAATCCATTTCTGTTGTTACTTACACTAAAGTATCTGGCATTAACTTAACATAGACTAATTATAAGCCAAAGAATGCAAAAAACAAAGAAAACACATCACAATATTTGGAGGGCAATCTTGCAATGTACCAAGAATGCTTTCAAAAGAGGGATTAATTCAAAATTAAGTTGGATGAATGAGAGCAAAATATGTATTTTTTTCCCTTGAAATCCTGTCAAGAATTGAATCTCTATGTATTTCTGATTTTTGCATGTTCTCTCTAAAAATGCAACTTTGTCTGTCAAATATGATGGGTTTTTTTTCCAGAGCCTGAAAGCAAAATGGTCTGGGATAGAAACCTGAGATAATCTACTCCAAACTACTGTCCTAATTTTTTGACCCGATTTAAACTGGGAACAGCAAGTACTATGATCTTACAAGTCTTGATGTAAAGGGAACCATGATTTCCAGACCATTGAGTAAAATTTGGCACAATGGGTTAAAACAAATCACACAGCTGATGTTGTTTATGATTCCAACGCCCAGCCCCTCTACCTTCCTCCTCAAACACTGACCTGACCACACATTGTTAGGAATGCTCGAGAATAATTTACTCACCAAAGTTCTTTGCTTTGTAGCCAGTTGGTGGAGTGCAAGATATAGCATCTATTCCTATGCTTTGAGCATGTGCTGCCTGTACAGAGAAGGGTGAATTGTGAAAATCCAAGTTACCATGGCTACAGTGCATGCGATGTGACTTTATAAATAAAAAGGTTAAATTTGACTCAAAACTTTTTAAGGTAAATGGGCACAGATAATAACTGCCATATGGAATTCCTTATTACATTGATAGCTTATTTTGCCAAAAAAATTCATTTGTGAATATCATCAATCTGTGATGTCCTTCATGACCGACGCATCAAATTGCTAGTTTTCTACTTAAAAAGGAAATAAGTTGGCAAGGGCTGCAAATCAAGAATTTTTTTACTTTACCATCATCAGATACATGCAATTCAGTTAATGATGTGAATTATAGCACTGATGTGAATTATAGCACTGATGTGAATTATAACACAGATGTGAATGATAACACAGATGTGAATGATAACACTGATGTGAATTATAACACTGATGTGAATTATAACACTGATGTGAATTATAACACTGATGTGAATTAAAACACAGATGTGAATTAAAACACCGATGTGAATCATAACATTGATGTGAATCATAACACTGATGTGAATTATAACACTGGTGTGAATTATAGCACTGATGTGAATTATAACACTGATGTGAATTATAACACTGATGTGAATCATAACACTGATGTGAATTATAGCACTGATGTGAATCATAACACTGATGTGAATTATAGCACAGATGTGAATTATAACACAGATGTGAATTATAGCACTGATGTGAATTATAGCACTGATGTGAATTATAACACAGATGTGAATTATAACACTGATGTAAATTATAGCACTGATGTGAATCATAACACTGATTTGAATTTTAACACTGATGTGAATTATAACACTGATGTGAATTATAGCACTGATGTAAGTTATAACCCTGATTGCCATATCAGGGAGGTCAAAGGTCGTTTTGATGTGCTGATCCTCAATGACGTCACAGATTTTCTTACCAAATTAATAATAAATTAAATAATCTGATCTCAGCAATGGAACTAGCTTTAAAGAGTAAATGGTGCAAGCTATGAAGATGGGAGTTGTTTTGGCCAATGTGTTTATTTTATATTTTTCTGTGTTCTGTATGGATGATTTTCAGCTTGTAACTGTTGATCTCCTCTACCAAACATAATAAACAAACCATCGTGTAATGTCAAAACACCAATCATTAATCGTCACAAATAGAACATCCACATTTTCCCCTGTGGGTATTTTGGCGACAAAAAAATCATTCCGCCTCTCTGAACACCGCAGAGGATGTTTTGAGTAGATTGAATGTCTTCATGTTACAAGAAACATATCATTTCTCCCCTGAAACTGGTAAAGCTCTACTTTCGTTAGGTTTTGATTTTTAGTGCAACAGAACCCTACACTGTTAATAGCAAAGAATATACAGCACAGCCCACACAGCGAAGCTGATAGGGAAGGACCAAATCGAACTCCCTCCTCCCCCCACGACCCCACCTCAATACCCTTCCATGAGAAGCAAAACTAAAATGGATGAATTTGTTATTAAATTAGAACATTAAGATGATTTGAAGGAAATATTAAGCAAAAATATTTTAATGAGTGAGGAGGATGCAAAGTAAGTAAGTCACTTTAAAAGAGTTTAATGTTAATGTAAGGTAAAGGAAGGAGAAGGGTGATGGTATGAACAGGATCAGAACCACAAGTGTTGAAAATCCATGACTGTGTATTCTATAGACTAGATGTAAAATGAATGCAAGCATACCAATTCTTGGGATTCTCTCACAGCACTGGCACTAACACTAACGACCAATGCACTTAGTCTGTAAACAAAAGATATCGTAAACATCAAGTCAATAAATCTAGATGCATGACCCTATTTTCCATTTTGTAAATAATTTTGCATTTTCACCTGGACTTAGATGCAGCTTGGTGCTCCAAATGAGATTTTTTTCTCATTTGGAAATGAAAAAAGCGTTTTCTGACTTGCGAAGGGGGGGGGGGGCGGAATGATACTTCTGCCCCTTATATTTTTCACTGGGGGGGCTGGTGCCCCCCCAGCCCCCCGGTTCCTACGCCCTTGCCTTATTGTATTATCTCTTGTTGTTGCATTTATGTCTCTTATAAAGAGATTACTTGAAAAGGAAATTTGTGTAACAAAGGTGCACTGACTGTCATTAAATTCTGTGTCTTTCAGTTTGAAAATTAAACCCCAATATCTGAAAAATTGACCTTCAGATATGGCAACAATATTGACAACCAAAGGATGCAATACCAACAGATTTGCACAGTTGGGCGAGAGAACTACTATTATTATTTTACTACATAGTCCAACAAAATGAAAAAATGGACATCCATAAAATGTGTAAAACTTGACAAACATTAGTTTTGATAAATGAATCGAATTAATTCCTCAGAATTCTTAATAATTTGTTAACACATAGAGTAAGTTTAAGGGACAAAACAAAGAAATGGGACTTGTGTTTAATCATCTCAGTTTAAATTCCATTAAATTCCATTTAAGGAGTGTTAGCTCAGTGGTTAACGCCGGTGCCTTTCAATCATAAGGTCCCAAGTTCGAGTCACTCCAAGATTAATGTATGTCGTCCAGTTACAGAGTTGTTGACAATTGGCAATTTATAATCATGGACGTTAAATATGAATCTAAGAGACTGACTTCGGTCAGCTTGCCGCTTTGATAACCCAATGATGGCTTCTTTGCGAGTTCCTGATTGCAGGAGGACCTAAAATACATACATACATTTTCGTTAAGCCATAAATTGCTCCCTACCTGCCATTGTTCACCTTCTTCCAATGTTCAGCAACCTGCTTCCTTTCAGACATTGTCAGTGACCAGCCTTCGCCGTTGGTCCCATTAACTGTTCAAGTACACAGAATGGGTTTGAAAGTGATTTAAAACTTAACCATTTGAAGGGGGGAAAATGAAATGTAGCACGTTTATCCCAAGCAATGGTACAAAATACCTGTTAATAGCTTGACAATTCATGACAACTCACATTTATGGCCAATCTTCAATGTTCTGTTTACTTCTTATTAATGAAATTAAACACCTTTTCTAGGAACATACTGTAATACTTTCACAGCATATCTGTATAGCATGACCAAACCTAGTTGAATGTGAGAATCATGAAACCAGCTGTTAATATAATTCCTGTCATTTCCGATTAACTACTACTGTTATGGAACACTTTTGACACTTTTGAAGGTGAGAAGGACAACACAAAATAAATTACCTTAATAAATTATGCGGAAGTTTGTACTTACTGAAGGCGTTCTTAACACCATCCTTCACCAGGCAGTCAATGTAAGCACTTATTGGATCCAGATTTAGGTCACTGAAAAAAAGAAAGACAATATTTATTTTGCTGTCAAAATGGATTTATTTCATGTAGAGATAGAGGAGGAGGGAGGGGGTGAAGTGGGGGTAAAGGGGAACTAAATTCCATCCTCTCAAGGAGCACAAACTGTTTTGTCGCAAAACGAAAAATGGACAATGAATCCATAAAATGTGTAAAACTTGACGTACAACATTAGTTTTGATAAATGAACTGCATTAATTCCTCAGAATTCTTAATAATTTGTAACACATCAAGTAAGTTTAAGAGACAAAACAACAAAGAAATGGGACTTTGTGTACAATCATCTCAGTTTAAATTCCATTTAAGGAGTGTTAGCTCAGTGGTTAACGCCGGTGCCTTTCAATCATAAGGTCCAGAGTTTGAGTCACTCCAGCACAAACTGTTTTGTCGCAAATTCCATACATCTTGCATGTCAGCATATTAAGATAAGCTGACTTTGTTTTCTCACTATTTAGTGATGTCATTGACTTGGTGCTTGGCTGATTAACGATTAAAAGCATTCTCGGAACCTTCCTTTAAAATTTGTCCAATTTACACCTCATCAGAACATATACTTGGTAGGAGTTTAAATGCTGCAGTGACATGCCACATGGTTGTAGCTTACCATAGATTTTGATCAATCTCACGGTTTTCAAAATACTGTTTAAATTCATGAAACATAGTAAGTTGTAAGTCTTTCAACCTAAGGAATAACAACAAGTTTCAAAACTTTGTTTCATCTTTGGGAGAATCTTGAACTAGAATGTTTGTATAGAAATGCAGCATTTTGGATATGAACACTTTTTATACTCTCTGTACCAGTTTGACTCACCCATTTTGATGAAAGGGAGTGAAAACAGCTGCAGTTAATCCCTCTAAACGAAAACTGGCTGCCTGCGTAATAAAGAAAAATATGTTGCCATGAGATTTTCATGATGAGTTATGAGCTATGACATGGTGTTTCATGATTACATTAATGGAAACAGCCAGAAAAAATCTAGTCCAGGTCGCCATTTCTCAATGTCCAGGGTAGTTTGCATCATAAAGTTGAAACGTCTAGAATTCTCTGGACCTGCTGATTTGGTTGTGGCGATTACCGAATGCTGGATGGAAAGATATCAATTTCTGATTGGCACCAGTTG
The DNA here is from genome assembly GCA_020650975.1 of Apostichopus californicus. Taxonomy (NCBI): domain Eukaryota; kingdom Metazoa; phylum Echinodermata; class Holothuroidea; order Aspidochirotida; family Stichopodidae; genus Apostichopus; species Apostichopus californicus. The sequence continues at coordinate 20,783 of JAIPMN010005676.1, forward strand.
GTAACCTGGTAGTTTATATAACTTGTTACTTTATTTACCCTAATGCTACCATCTATATAAATGGCCATTATTAGGATTCCATTGTCAACCTTTCTTTGGGAACTTCTGGAAAAGTCTGGAGAGTTGAAATGTTGTGCTTTTACTTGGAACAATCTTGTTAATGGAAACATTATGATTTTACCTTTGTCTTTGTCTGTTGAGCTGCCATTTGGGGGGGAAAACTGCTTGTTTGGTCTAAATATGGCAGAGGATGGACTAGCTGTTGAAATGAAAAGTGAAAGAATTTTTTCTGTTAAAACTAAGCTGGTGTCTCCCACGAAGAAACAATGTTCGGTGACATAAGATTTATTGTTCACATCGGGATTCCTCAATCAAGAACTGATTAATTGCACTTGACTGTTCAGCTCTTGTTCTGGATGTTTTCCCCTGTGTCAAAATTTAGCCAAACTCCAAAGAAATTAGCCCCATTGCTGTCGGTTGGCTCACACTGCAAGCCCTGACAAAATCATGTCCTGATGCGTTGTTATTGGTGTGAGGCTCAAAATGCTTCAACAATTCCCTTGAAGTTGGAGAATGATACCTAGATTCCCTCAGATAAATTCAGGGGCATGGGACATACATTATATTAGGCTTAAGTATCAATATCCTTTATAACAGCATACAACTTTACACAGGATGTCAATAGTTGACGTACGTGTCAATAGGCCCACCTTCATCATAGAAAATCGACCTAGGCCTAGATTAGGCGTGTAAAGTTAAGGTAGCCTAAATCTAGGCTACGCTATTTATGAATAGCCGAGATAAAGCTTAAGAATTTATGGCATTCATAAAAACGAAACGTCACCGGTCGCTTTGTACTAATATGAAAAACATTCAAAAAAAGGACCTCAATAAAACGAAAGCGTAACTTACTATCTTGCTTCGTAGAATTTGATCAATGTGACAATTGTTTACACGGGCAACGAAGGTGAGTCTCTAACTCATACCGAAGGTTTCCCTGAGTGAAATAGCATGCGTCATTGATTTTCTTCATACGTCAAGACAGCACAGCCGTAATCCGACTGATTATATTGATGACAAATTTATTCCTAAAGAGGTCACCCATAATTTGGAAAGCTTAGCCTATCCACTGAAGCATGAACGGAGAGCTTCCACCCTTTGACGAAATAATATTTTATATATCGTTTGTGCTCCAGTACGCAACTTGATAGTCGCATCAAGTAAAGGGCTTCCAAGCGATAAATCCCGGACTTTGTTGCCACGTTTATATACATTAGCGCTCCAGGGTCATTTTTCTCTAAAGTTAAAACAAGACGGGTTTTTCTGTACCTTTCGATAAATAGTCGGATCAGCCGTGAAGGACCGTACATCACAAAAATACTCCTCAACCCATCCATATCAAACTCATAGCAACTTTAAATGTTCACTTGCTATTGTCTCAACTTCCATGCGTTTAATTGCAATTTATGCATGATACGGTACAAACTTTGTTACATTCAACAACAAACTGTCCTAAATACAATCTGTCTGTATGTCTCTGTCAATGAGTTTTTAATGTAAGTTTTAGTATTTTCTCTCTTGGACTAAATGCAAACTGATAACATCATTTTCCACAAAAAAAAAGTCCACAGTGAACGACAGATATCGAAACCAGATCTTGTATCATTATGTATCTGAGGGCGGATGAGTATCTCTATTTATCTGTTTGAACGTAACACAAGGCTAACCTTACTACTAAAGAATGTATTAAAAGTATTAAAATGGAGCCAACTAGTGCTTGCATATACAAGGGTTGTCGGGTCGCTGGCTAAAGCTTAGCTATCATAGTTGCCTCTCTGGCACTCCTTTTTCCCCTGATCGTGTAGAAAGTTTGGAACATGTCTTTGAAATAATTTGTCTTCCACTGTCTCCCCAATAACAGCGTTTGCGTGAAAATAAATAAAAGAAAAAAGCCAACTCAAATGAAAAAAAAAGAAAGGAAAATGGCAAAATCAGCCAGGCAACTACGAAATTTCATATTACATATATCAACGGTCACACTCCATTACAAGGTTAAAATGAAAACTATGATGACACATGTCTACATGCTCCGTGTTCACTCTAGCTGAAGCTCAAGGTCGAAGCACATAACTAAAACGGTTTCCATATTTACTTATATAGCCTATTATATTCGCTCGTACGATATAGTCACGCGTGAATCATTATACAGTTGTAACGTTAACAACGTGAGAAATCATTGTCAATCATTCAAACTAGTGTGAGAACGTCCGAAGTGTATGGCATATGCCTGAAATCTTACCTCCTTTTACTTCCAGTTCCACCAGACATAGAAGGGAAGAATGGAGGCCCTGAGAGGTGCCGTCAATGACATTGCTGACGTGATCGGTGTTCCTGCAGCTGGCGTGTTTTTTTTGTTCACATTGCTTTTAAGTATGAAACTTTTGAATTTGGCAGGCATAGCCTAACATTACCATTATAAAGTAACATCGAAACTGAGGCTGTAATCTAACTCATAAGGCCTAGCCTAAGGCAAGTAAGCCTAATAGTAATAATATCGACAAGCATACACTTAGTTACAGAAGAGAATGATAACGTGAAGGACTGGGGAGGGGGGGGGGGGTGGGCCTAGTAACATAAAATAATTAAATACTTTTTTTTTTTTTAAACACAAAGTAATTAGAGAATACCTCATCACTAAGTAACACCCCCCCCCCTTCAAAATTGAGTGGCTATATGACTTTTCCAAACCTTTTGAGAATATTTCTGAAGTCCAAAGGTTTCCCCGGGAGTTGTTGCATCGGCTCAGTGGCAACTAGTGCCAATGGGCATCCTGGGCAGTGTTGCTCCTAGAAATTCCTACAAATAAGAAGGATCAGATTGATACAAAGACGATGAACACAGCATTCTACTATTTATCTATCACTTTCAAAAATGTCTTCAGTTCTAAATGAGGCTTGTTTGTTTTGTTCACATAGTGGCCCTTTTCAGCTTGTAGAGACAACTCAGGAAATACACAACTGCACACCGTGGTAGTGTATGCTCTACTGATCTATTACTCTCATCTTCTCATGCATCTGCCACAGAGACAGATGACATTCCTTAGTGTACAGATTACATATATAGAATACAATATATACTTAGTATTACTTAGGATTACATAGGCTTAGCTATTCTTAGGATTACTTACATAGTGACTTTCTATCTACCGAGTAACACACTGTATAGTAACTAGTATTTAGTATTAGCAAAAGGCTAACCTGGATAAGGCCTTGGCATCTACCAAGAATGCATACAGTAGGTAATACTAATATGATTCACATCCATATACCCTACAAGCTGAGCTACTCTTGCTTTCTTACACATTATAACATCCCTTGAATAGTCAAATTGTAAATTTGAGGTCTGTTTAGTGTGCATCCAATGCCATTTGAAGATTATTTAATGCTCCATTCTAGTGCCAATCTAGCAAACATGTAAATGCCTCAGAGCTTCCGCGCTCCCAGTGCTACTGTGGCACTATTGGGTGATTGAACCCAACCTCCCCCCATTAGCCCCTCCAAGTTTTAAGACCACCATTTTGCAGCTGCCATACTGCCCAGCCAAATGGTAAAGGTTGTGGCTATTAACTAAATATGGTATTCTTTACTTTGACCTGATCACAGTCGGTGAGCTAGTATTAGTTTGTTTCTTTGTTTCTTTATTTGAGCCCCACAGATAATAAATATATAAATGTGGAAGGGAAGACCATTAAAAAGTCAATATAGGCTTAATACTTCCAAAGAAGAAAAAATATAAAATATAAAATATAATTAATGTCTTAATAAGGAATAATTTATAACATACAATATAAACGATGTATCAATACTGAGAAATTACTTCTTTTTTAGCGTTTTTCTAAATGTTACTTTAGATGGTTTAGATTTTATAGTAGCAGTAAGAGAATTCCATGTCCTTATAGCACGATTCTTTAAACTTAACGTACCAAATGTTGTATTACATAAGTTGTGGTGTGCTTGACCGGCACTTCTAGTGCGGTGACTATGTATGGCGCTGTTAATAGTCAAGAAGTCATGAAAGGCTGCAGGAAGTAAGCCATTCCAAGCCTTGTTAGAGAATGTGGCTACATTCAGCCTAATATATTTCGCTAAATTTTAATACTTAGTTGAGCAATTTGAAAAGTGAGCTGGTGTGTTCACGAAATTCAGTTCTCGATTCAGTTCACGATATTCAGCTCAGTTCACGATATTAGTAATATAGATACACCAAGCCATGAAGGAAAATAGTTATCATATTTCATTTCATTTATTTTGTCTATACATAAGAACAATAGAACAAAGTGGTATAGTATAAACAGGACACTAGAAAAACAATAGTAGTTTATCGAGCTAGCGACCAAAAAATAACAAATAATAATAATAACATATAATATCAATAACTTACACATGGTATAAGTCTTTGTAGCTTATTCAACAGTGATCATAACTTGAATTGGTCATGGCATTATGGTCAGTATTTTTGATGAAATATCAACTCACATCAAGAAGTATCTGTGTGAAGCTTGTTAGTCTTTGTATTTCATAACAGTCTACAAGTATAAAAGCATTTGCCAGTTTCTCATATAGCTCCCCTTCGGAGAATTCAGAATGCTGCTGCGCACCTAGTCTCACTCACTAAAAAGTTTGATCACTTCACTCCTGTACTCCGTTCATTGCATTGGCTTCCCGTCTCTCAGCGCATCCAGTTTAAGATCCTACTTCTCACCTACAAAGCAATCAACGGGCTTGCCCCTCAATATATCACTGACCTTCTTACTCCTTTGCGTCAGTCAATTACAGTTACGCTTCGCTCTTACTATCGCTCTTACATGCACATTTGCAATTAACTCCTGGTCCACGTACCCGCACTCGTTGATCGTGCCTTTTCTGTCGCTGCGGCTTCTCTTTGGAACGAACTCCCATTTCACGATAGTGACTCTCCCTCCGTTTGTATTTTCAAGAGACAACTTAAAACATTTCTGTTTGATTTCTAGTTTCTTTTTTTCCCCTTGGTTTCCTTTGTCTCTTTCCTACTTTGTAAAGCGCTTTGAAACGCTGTATTAAGCGCTATATAAATGCAATTTATTATGATTATTGAGAAAAGTTAAAAACACCCTGCCTCATGTAGACACTTCTCACACCTTCAATTCATGATGTTGAAACTTCATTCTTTTAATTAGAATCTCCCATGTATTTTGGTCTGCTCTCTTCTGATCATTGCATGATAACACATTAACTTTGTTATTCGAATGCAAAATGAACCTATTAACATAAACATGGCATTGGTTCCAGTGTCAATGCTGTTATCATGTCAACAAGGCATATAATAACATGGCATTGGAAATATGGAATTTAGAACAACAAATAGAAAGTAAATAGGTTTCAGATCCTATTGGCACAACAACAACACAGATTAACAAAATGACAGCTATAACAGATGTGACTTGTTAATTAGGATGTCTCGCCCAAAACGGACAAGAGATTCCTTTCCTGTTTGGGAGAGTTGTTCTTCAAAACAAGTCTCTGTCATGATGAGCCAAAGACAAGGGGTTAATTAGTGTCCCCGTTAAACTGTGAGCCTTTACTGTATACTTTTATAGCCTACATTGATAGAAAACTTCAAGTCATTTGAAATCTGTGTGTTTTCAATGTTAGTGACATTGAGGTTAAATGTCCCCATTAAACTGTGAGCATTTACTGTATAGACTACATTGATAGGAAATTTCCAAATCATTTGAATGTGCATTTTGCAACACTGTACATCTGTGTGATTTCAATGTAAATAACATTGTGGTAAAATGTCCCCATTAAAGGTAGTCTGTATAGGCCCCAAATTATAGCACGCTATAATTGCTAGAAGTTTTCAAAAAGTACTTACCCCGAGGTCTCTACTCTCCAAATTGTTCTCAGATAGTTTTAAGGAACACACAAGATGACTGAATGCCCCAGTGAGGAATATTTCCTCGAAGGTTGTAATAAAAATGGTTTAAGAATTTTGACCAAAGGTGACCATATTTGAATTTCTAACATATTTGGGGCAAATACAGCATACCTTGAAATGTGAGCCTTTACTGTATAGCCTACATTGGATAGGAGACTTCCAAGTCATTTGACTGTGCATTTTGCAACACTGTACATCTTTGTGTTTTCAATGTATTACCTTGTGGTAACAATTGTGTATTTTTTTTTACATTACATTTTTACAGGTATCCCATTATGCTATGTACTAAAGGATCTCTTAGACGGTAGACCTGCCTTCCAAAAACATTTATGTTTCACCTTGATAGGGTTAGGTCTCAGCTATCTCAACTATGGTAAGTAAATTATGTCCTTCCTTTAATGTACAAAATAAAAATGGAAATGATTGCAAAAACTATTGTTCCCTGTGGTATGATTTAATTTGTAGCCATGCTGACTGAAGTTACTAGACACCCTTGTGCTTATTTTCTAACTGGGGTTTCACTGCTTTAAAAATATATCTACATTGAAGGAAGTACCATCTACTGCCGTACCAATTTCCAGCATTACTGTTAGGCCATGAAAAAGAGAGACAGCAATAAGAAAATCATCTATTTTGTTTTCAGATATATTGAAAGTTCTTTGTTTTGAAATCTCATTCATTTATTCATTAATTGTCTGACCAGGAGAGTCCTGGGGGGGGGGGGGTGGTTAATGTGGTAAATGTAAGTGGTTTTGTCAATGTGAGAGTTTAACTGAGAGTAGTTAAATGTCAACACTATTTCTAACTATCAGTTTCTTAAACAATGTCAAACATTTGTGAAGAATATCAAAGATTAACTGTTTATTTGAAATGATTAGGTTTACTTTCACAAAGTCAATTAAGGTAATATAAACGTAGGGGGGAATTAAACCAGTAGAAATTAAACCATTGAATTTACCCTCAATGTCCAGACAGGTTAAGCTAACGTCTCGGACAAGAATTTGCTCTTTATTTGAAGGAACTTATTTTTTCTTCGAAATTTGTTCATACTTTTAATACTTTCTTTCCTCAGGTATCGACAGTGGTCACTATATTCTCTCGTTGTTGGTCAACTTTGCACTTCTCAGATTGGTCGGCGGCACTCAACTTTCTGTTGCTCTTTCATTTCTATTTAATATGGTGAGTTAAAAGCCTTAAAGGGTGTGAAGACTCGCGCAAAAAGAAACGTCTAATGCCGGTAATCTGACCTTGTTTCGAATGAGGTGTAACACAAGTGTTAGACACCACCATCGATCACAGAAAATACACACACAGCTTGCTACCGTCGGTAATTAGACACTAGTGCACAGTCAATTCATGCAGCTATGGTCAATACCCATAACACACTGTACATAGCAGCGTGGACATCTCAGGTCTAGATAAAAGATAACAAGGTATCACGTTGCATTACTGTCTGCTTTTTGTAGCGACACGAAAAAAAACCTCACTTGCAAGCAACAGAAAGTTAACTTTTTCAGATGGCCGCACGCGGTTTGGGGCGAGTCTCTAATGCCTTTAAGGCTTTCAAAATGGCAACAGGATCAAATCAACATAAATCCTCTTCAAATTTACTGGTTCTTTCTCCTACATTGCTGTCACCATTTCTTTGGTCTTTACTTCAGCAACATGCCGAGGAACATTCCCTAATGGAATGGAAACAGTTTGCAAATTAGTCTTTGGAGCTCTAATTCAAATATTAAAAAAGACCAGGTTAGCCAGTTGGGAGATTTAACTGAGAAATTCAGCATTTTTCTTATTTTCTTGTTCTGAGGAAATGTGAAAGGTCTAGCCAAACAGCATTTTGGTATTTTTCTTAAATGGACTACCAATTTAAAGAAAAAAGTAGCTGATTTTTTTTGTTTTTTAAGTTCCACCAAAGAACCCTGATGTCAACTATTTCATGTTATTAAGTTGGCCGACGCAAGGTTGCATATTGGTCTATGTATCGGTAAAAAAACATTCACAATTTTTTACCATGTTTTACTGCATAGTGCTTGTGCTAAGATACCCCAATTGCAACAAATTGTGAGCCGATACAATACCTACAGATATACATGGTCAATTGTCATGAAATTTACAGAAAATTCATATTTGGCATTTTTCCAACCAGCAACCCTGAAACAGGGGACATGATAATATTGGAGATAAAAATATAGAAAAAAATACTAATATATCAAAGTAAACTTAAAATAAACTTTAAAAAAGTACTAAAAAAAGGAAAGCAACTATAGCTTTGATCCATTATTTTTTGTAAGCTTAAGGAAATGATAAATTAAGAAATATCACTCTTCTAATTATTCTGATTCCTTTCTCTTAGGGTTATCTTTTGGCTGCCTATTACTATGTATCTACCGATGGTTACGACATCATTTGGACAACCCCTCACTGCATTATTACTTTACGAATGATGGGAATAGCATTCGACCTGTTTGATGGTCAAACTCCCAAGGTATGTCGGAGTCTCTGTTATTTTTTATCGCAGCTTCTGACATGGTGCCTAAGGTGTACTGTTGCGGTACTATTCCAGACCTCCCAGCTGTTCTTCAACAAAGAAAAAAGGTTCTTTCAAAGGTTGTAAATGAAGAAATGTAGATTTTTAAAGGCTTCAAACATGAAAATAAAGGATTTTAAAGGTCCAAAATGAAGTTAATTTGTAACATACTAACCATGTGTCCCTTATTTCAAATACCTGACTTACATTAACTGTTGTTTCTGAGTCTGTTTTGTATCACTGCATGAATCATGCCTGGCTGTCCACAAAAACTTAATGGCCAATGGTTAGCATGACTGAATACAATATTTCTACTCTAAACTTAATCTATAAAAAAAAAATTAACTTAAAAATAATAATAATGGTTTTAAAGAGTATTTTTGCAAAATAAAGAGCTGTTTTTGAAATAAAGGTGTTTTAATGGTTTTAAAGGTTTCGTTTGGAGGTGTGCTGTTACTGTGTATCAATTCTTCATATTTTGGAGTGTGGTTGTTTATAATCTTGCTTTTTAAGTTGAAAATTGCACCTCAAAGAAGATCACAGGTCTGAATGCCCATGATAAAACTGTCAACCAGGAAATCTGTATTAAGTTACAAGATAAGTTTTCAGGTCAGTCAAGATATTGATATCAGCAAACCCTGGTAGATGTAAAGTACGATCCTTTTACCTCCTTAGTTCAAAAACAGTACTTTGCGTTGAGTTTGGTTAAAATAAATAATAATATTTCAAGAGAGTAAAGCTTATTTAAAGAAAAATGAGAAGAAATTGCTACACAAATTTAGAGATGTGTTGCAACTACTTTAACCCAGAAACCTATTGCAGTTTTGTCCCCACTCCACATTCCCCTCCATCCCTCTTGTTCCCCCTCCCTCCCTACCCCTTCACCACTTCCCCACTTTCCAAAGGCAAAAATGTAGCATCTGGCTAAGCATGAGAGCTCACTCCATTGCCCAATCATCCATAATGGAAAGCATCTCATTGTGTAACACATATTTCTGAAATTCCCTAAGACATTCAGTTGACTGTGATGGATACAAGTCAACCGGTTTTTTGTTTTTTTCTTCTTTGTTTTACTTAAATTCTTCAGGAGAAACTGAGCAAGGATCAACAAGCTACCTGTATATCAAAGGCACCCAGCCTGCTGGAGCTCTTCTCGGCCACTTTCTTCCTCGGAGGTCACTTTGCTGGTCCGCAGGTCCGTCAAAATTTCCTCAAGACATATTCCTGTCTTCTCTGGCCTCGAGGCCATAAAAATTGTTTCCAAAGCTAACAGACCGCCGGGGTCGATTCTACAATGAAAGAAATACATTATTAGTCAAATGTTATTAAAGAGAGAACATGAAAAAAAAAACTTAGTTCTCAGGTATTATTGCAATTTGTAGATATGTTCAGCAGTGGGAACAGTCGCTCAGATGGGAATGTTTAGACCGTTTGGCTCCTTTGTACTGTCTCATAAATGATCATACTCTATAGCGGTTTGAACGGAATATTTCACTAGCTACACACACTTGAAGGCATCTGGTTGTAAGTTTTCATAAGATTGTATAATCCAGAGGAAGATTTGTTTTCCACAGATGAGAGCGGAACATGTTCTAAGCATCCTGGTGAAATTTACAATTAATTCTTACGTAGTATTTTGTAAGAAAAATCACACAGTTTTTAATGTAACTGAACTTGAAGCAAACAAAGTGTGATGTCAGACTGTTGTTGCACACTGACAGTGAAAATTGTGCATTTTGCTTTCATTGTTCACTTCATTCTTCCTTTTTTTACCTTGGATTGGATATATTTCCAACTTTGCTTGAGGGGATGTGAAATTTACCAATATCCCAAACGACTGTGGTGTGTTTATATGTTGATACATCCTAATTTTGGTGGAAGAAAATTTGACATACATTTGGAAGGAATTGTATAAGACAAATTGGACAGTGTGCTTCTGTGACGTCACACTTGTTTGCTTTGGGTTCACTTTTGGTACTAAACGTATCCAGTATCAACTCCAAATGTTGTTATCTCTAAAAAAATTCAATATGATGTTAATTCGGGTATGTTTACCTCTTTCTTCAGTCAAATATGAAAGTATTGAAATGCTGAGAGCGTGGTGGCCAATTGGTTAAGGCGTCGGACTCGTGATCCAAGGATTGCTGGTTCGATTCCTGCCTAGTTCATTGCGTTGTGTCCTTGGGCAAGATGCATTATCTCACTTGCCTCTCTCCACCCAGGGGTTTAATGGGTATCGCTGGTATATAGCGCTATATAAAAAGCAAATATTATTATTATTATTAATAGATACTGAGTTGTGGTAAATCCTGATTTACTTTAAATATCAACCTCTTTACATTTTTTTTCTTTCTTTACTTTTTTTTCTTGGCCAGTTTTCTTTCAAGATGTACCTGGACTTCATACACGAGCAAGGCGTTTACAAAGCCATCAAAGGGAAAGATTGTCCCGACAGGCTGACACCAACCCTTAAAGCGTCTATCAGTGGAATCGTTATCGTGCTCTTCTTCGCAGCATGCAATCCATTCTTGAACCCCGATATCATCGCCTCGTCGGAATTTGAGGTGAATTTTGCTACGAGAGAGTAATTTTAACATGTCTTAAATTACTGACTAATTGTTAATCATCCGGTCACCTTAATTCATCGTTTCAGTGTTTTTTATGTAACATACCATCGAACTGGTGCTATGACATAGTGTGGCTTATATTCCTGAATTTTGGTTATTTTACAAAACGTGAGCATATCAAAATGTAATGTATTTGAAGAACAGAAGTAAAAACACGAACCATTGTCCACGTTTTGTTTCTAAAAAGTTCTCCGATCCTTAGTGACCTTGCAAAATAAAGGAGCATTAAAACGGGATTGATAGAACATTGGTTCTGAGCTCCCCTCTGTATAAAAGCATCCGAAATAAAATTTTACATCCCCAAACAAGAATGTATTCTATATGTTAATTTAAAATAAATCGTTAAAAATGACAAAAAAATTGGCGAAAGTTTCCTGTAAGTCATTACCGTACTAAGTAGGCTAACACAATACAATTCTGACTTTTCCTTAAACTAAACAGCTATGAAATGATATGTAAGTTACGTATATTGTTTGCCATTTTAAGATCTTATGGTGAATACAGTAATCTGTCTTGTCAATTGAGATTCATAACTGTGAATGACGCTCTAAAACTGAGGAAGCATCTACCATTTTTTATCGATTATTTAACTTTCTGTTCCATTTTGTTTTACACAGCATCTTCCTATTTTAGAGAAAGTTGTAAAGCTCTCTATATTCGGAGTCTTGTTTTACTTTAAATACATTGGATTCTGGCTAATTACGGTAAGACCTTAGAATTACAATAAAAATATATGTTTATCCTACTTACTTTCGATGTTGTATATACTTATAAGGATGATATACATGAAATTTATTTATGAAAAAGCTTTTTTTCAACTTTTTTTTTGGTTCGAACAAAAGTTTCTGTATGTCAAATATGCTGTACATCTTTGCATTGGTGTAGCGACTTTTCTCCATATTTTGTCTCACAGTTTGCTAGATGGTACCAAATCAGCTTTAAAATGATTCACTGAATATCACTTTGAAAATAGTTTTATTTCTTTTTGCTCCTGGGCAGTCTTATTTCTTCAGGGTCATTGTCTTTTTCTTTCATTTTAGGCTGAATTCATATTTTATTTTGCTCTTGTTTCCAATTTGTTGTATAATAGTGCCTGTGATCAAATTAATGTATATTGTGCACTTTCATTAAATAAACTGTTATTATGATTATTAATTAATAAATAGTAGCAACGACAAATATGTAAAGACTGAATTGAACAAATATTAAATTTTTGTTGGATGAAACGAACAAGAAAAGAATTACAAATGTGAAAACCTTAGCACAGAGTACAAGAAGTTAAGAACCCCCATCACTATCCGCGGAGATCATTTGAGTTTGAACAAACGTCGATATCCGAAAAAACCTCATGAAAGAGTCACGTCACAGTGTTGAATTCCCATTTAACCAAGTTGAATTCGTTGTTGAATTGTATGCTATCGTCAAGTTGGTACAAACAAGACAGATACACTCTCCATCTTGTGTACTCCACATGTTGTGTTCCTTGTGATATTTCTGGTCAAATCCTCCAAAGTATGGTATGGATGAATGGGATACATTATACATTCGATGACATAACTTCACATTAATTGTAAGGGCCTCGAAGACTATCTCAGGTCGACAGTCATCGAAACTTCAAACGTCAATATCCGAAAACCCTCATGAAAGAGTCACGTAACAGTGTTGAATTACCATTTAACCAAGTTGAATCCGTTGTTGTATTGTATTTTAAAGTGTACTTGTCTGTTAGTACCAACTTGACGATAGCATAAAATACAACAACGAATTCAACTCGGTTAAAATATGCTGTGCCTTTGTTGTTACGATTGAATGTTTTCATATCAACAGTGGTAAGGAATATGTAAGCCCCCCCTATGACTTATAGTACTGTATTTCACTGAGTGTGCTCATTCACTTTGTTCATACAGGAGAGCATCTGTATGGCTGCAGGACTTGGATACAATGGGACGGACGAAAATGGCGGACACAAATGGGACGCTCTGGTAGGGGTACATGTGTATGACCTACTGACCACCAACAAATACAGAGTCATGATTCGCTCGTTTAATCTTACAACCAACCTATGGACTGCAAGGTATGGTTCTGTATGCATTACTGTTTGATTAATTATTAATTACATTAATTTATGAGTTTTTTTTTTGCAATAATCATCTTTCTTTGCCAGGTACATCTACAAGCGATGTAGGTTTCTGGGTAACCGTTTCCTCTCCCAAGGCATCAGTCTCTTCTTCCTGGCAGTCTGGCACGGTTTCTATCCCGGCTACTTTTTCTGCTTCATGCTGGAGATGGTCTACGTGATAGCTGAGGACCAGGTGACTTTCTTCATCTTTGGTTGTTTTAGGGTAAAGGGGGTGGGGGGGGAGGGGGGGGAATGGACAACTTTTTGGCCAGGCATTTCCTGCAAAATGTTATCCATAAGTGTGCATGGCTGTAAAATTGCTGTTTTGTTTAGGGCTTTGTAGGAATCTTAAGAGAAACAGACTCACTAACTGGTAGGATGATGATGGTGGTCCATAGTTTGGTATTGACATAAGGTAGTCAATGCTTACTACATCATCATCACTTGGGCTGCAGGCATCGTGGTTGAGTCTAAAGATTTGGCCAGTTTTAATGCACGGTGGTACAAGATAAGAGGGTGTCAATGTTTGTTCTTGCAATGATCAGGAGAGAACCTTTGGGGTGTGGTACTACCTGGGGATTTTACCTGGTTTAATAGTTGCTAGTGCTCTTTCCCCCTAGGCCAGCATGGCGCTTCATGTGTAGTACTGACTCAGGGAACATCCTCAGGGTGGGGGGGGTGGGGGACATGATTCGGGGGTAATAGTCGTCTATGTCTTTCCAGCATGATCAGGGAGATGATTTATTTGGCGTGCTTTGGGCTCTGGGACGATCATCCGTATGTTATTCATATCTGAATCTTTTCATACAGAGAAGTCATACAATTCACAACCGACCACCTTGGGATGCCTCACCTCTTTTCTGCAGAGATAACAACATGTTTTAAGGTTGTCATTTTGTTTTGTCTCTGCAGGTTATTAATTTATGCGACAAGGTTCCGGTCCTGAAGGCTCTAACCAGCAGTCCGGCTGCTCAGATTCCACTCTACATCTTCCTCAAAGCCTTCAACATGTTCTTTTGGTGTTACGCAGTTTTGTCGTTCAATTACTTACGAGTCTCCAAAGTACATTACGTAAGTCGTCCGTGGTCTTTACTCTCATCGCTTCGAGAGAAATTTGTGTCTCGGTCTTCTCCCCAGTGTAGAAGCCCCAGTTAGTCGTTATCAGATAAAACTTGGTTTTCTTTACTCCAGTTTCACCAAGTTTAAGGTTTTTGAAGTATCATCTTATAGATTAAAGATGGAAATTAAATATACTTGTGGTTTAGTTTAGTGCTGTAACTCCCGTAAGACAGACATGTTGCAGTTTTCCAGTGGCTAATACCTGTTTCATTTTCCTTTTTCTTTTTTTTTGAAACATGTTCATGAAACCTCTGTTGTGGTTCACTCTCACAAACTGTGATCAAAAAGTTTCAGAAATTTCTTCTAATAAATGTCACTCACACCCATTTGACGCAGTAGGTTAGAGACAAAGTTTAAACCATCGTCTTTTTACAGTGGAATATAGTTTTCCCAATGATGGAGCAACAGAAACCCCTCCTGTCACTTCCATGCTCTGTCGTGAGAGGGTGTGAAGGGGCGTGAAGGGGTGTGCCCTCTTCTCGACTAAGAATCATTTCAAATAAATGGTCTTTTTTCTCTCTAAATCCTTTTTTCCCCCTCTTTTCTCTAGGTTTGGAGCCAATACTATTACGTCGGACACGTCTTGTATGGAACCTGGTTCCTCGTGTATTTCACCTTGATTGTTCCGAGGTTAAAGAAAATGGCCAAGACTGAAGAAAAGTAAGTCTTAGAAAAGTCTCTTTTTTCTGAGGGGGTGGGGAAGGGGGGGGAGGTCTTACAGTGTCTGCTATCTATTGCGTACATTTTCATCTTAGCCACAACAACAACCGTCAGTAAAATTGTATTTGTTGTACAAAAATTGCAAAAGATATTCCACTCTGATAAACTAGGGGCAGGTTTTCCAGTAGGAGAGTCGGCAGATTAATTTTCTGACGAAGGACGGCGACGTGTTTGTATTTTCCAAATTGCATAAAACAGCAATTATATGGTCAAGCAGAATTGACCCGAAAAATTTGAATGTTCTCATCGAGACAGAGGTAAAGTGTTAAGAGGTATTGTCTCCAGTTTTCTTGGCAGCGTATAATATGTTTTTCTACTACCAAGGGTCAATTTACAGCTTAACGTTCTAAGCTTTAAAGTTTGTTGCTGTTTTAAAAGAAAGTTTTTGGTTTGAAAAAGACATTTGTACCAGAGACCTTCAGAAATAAAGATTCTTGCTCTTTACCAGATGACTAATTCAGTCTTGTAAGTCTATCTGTCTGTCTGTGTGTCTGTCTGTGTACAGATAGGCGTCACCATCAATAATAAACATTGTGGGAAATTATTTTGGTACAAAACAGACACAACTTGTTATTTGCAGGGCGCTGCATAGTTTGAATCCCATTTTAGCCAATACAGTCATTTGTTCTTTCAAAATTTTGCTCATAATTCTTTTTTTGCCCCCTTTGGGGGGTGGAGGGGGGGGGGGGGTTAATGATATGTTTGGAATAAAATATGGTGCTAAGATATGTCACCATAATTATCCAACAGTTTTGGCTCCGGGTAAACAGTTGTCCGATAAATGAAGGTGGTGGACGACGTAATATGTGATCACAAACGTCCACTTTCCATGAGAACTATTTCATCATCACGAGATATTCAATATTTATCATCTCTTTTCTGTTCTCAGGGATAAATTAAAAAAGAGCGATTGAACATAACAGAGAGAGGACCATCCTTCTCAGACGAACACTGTCGTAGAATTTCTCAAGCTTTCACAGAGCAAATTTGCTCACTGCCGAAGAATACATGTCACTCATGAGTTCCGAAGAAGAAATTCATTTTGTTCCTGCCTGGACCATAACGTACAAAATCCACTCGAACAAAATTATGTAGCACCTTCGACTTTGTCAATTGCTGTTTGTTTGGTTTGTTGATGAGAGGAGCACCGTTTTCTAATTTCTATTCTTGTTTTTCTGGGGAGGTGACTGGCATTACTTAAAAACATCTTAATTTTGGTTGAATTTATTTTTTCATATCTTATTTATGACTCCATTTAGAATATTAAGGTTTGCTCTGAGTCGGAAAGAAAGGCTTACGTCCTATTCCCCATTCTCTTAAAGCAGATTTTTTATTTTATAATAGATCATGGTTACTATATATGTTTTTTGTATTCCTATACACTTCTGAAAAAAACATATTAACCATACATTTTATGATTCACTTGACTTGTTTCATTTCAAATAATAAAGAATAAACTCCCCCCAAAAAATCTGTTTTACGAGCTTCTGCATGCTATCGATACTAAAACAAAGAAAAGACCTTCGCAGTGTGGAGGAAGCTCTTTACATGAAATCCCACTGAAATCATTGAATTATATGTTAATTAAAATTGGGCAACTTGCCAGCAGCGGTCGACCAAAATGGACATTTGTGTCAAGTTACTGTTTGCTTGGAAGAATCGATGATGTTTGGTACACTTTTTATTTTGCAGTTTTATTTACAAAAAAAAATTATCGTTTGAAACTTGGTGGTTCATTAATATTATTTTTTTGCCAATTTGTAGCAATGGTGTTGTTGTTTCCTCATATTCAATTATTCACTAAAACTAACTTTTTGGAGTGTTGGCTTCTAACGATCAAAAGAACATGTAATTAACTGTATTCCCTGAATAGTCAAACCTCCTGGGAGAGTAATATTTTTATGTTGACAAAAATAAACGTGGCTTTCACCGTCCGTCAGTGTGCTAGACGTGTGAACAGTATTCCTGACTTACTTGAATATGTTATTGTCATGTATGGTTGTGTGTAAGATGTCGTGCCTAACAACTATTGGTAAATTGATTTGTAAAGAACAGGGGAACTGAAACCGATGCTGGTACGATTTACGTCGTCATGCAGGGAATTCGTAGGGTTTAGCATGGTAGACTATAATTTTTCATTGAAATAATTATAAGATACCTCTAACAATCTTATCTAAAACACACACACACACACTTAGACATGCATATATAGGAATAAAGGGATAATCCCCGGTAATCCCGACGATGAGTCTATATATTCCAGGGGTATAACTTGAAGTTAACAGTTGTCTGATGATCGCTCAACGCGTGAAACTCTGAGTAACAACTCTAGTGTTCCACTAGTCTCAACATACATATATATACATATATATACATATTACATATATATACGACAGGTTATCAAAGCCAATAAACAATATTGAAACCTTCAAACATACTACACACCATGTGATGTATTACACAACTCCCTGATTAAACTTGCAAAAATAATTCCTTAAGTGGATACCTGGTTACAAAACAAATACCCTAACTGGATATATACCTGGTTACAAAACAAATCCCTAAATGGATATATACCTGGTTAAAAAACAAATTCCTTAAATGGATATATACCTGGTTACAAAACAAATCCCTAAATGGACATATACCTGGTGACAAAACATATTCCCTAAATGGATATATACCTGGTTACAAAACAAATCCCTTAAATGGATTTATACCTGGTTACAAAACATATCCCTTAAATGGATTTATACCTGGTTAAAAAACAATTCCTTAAATGGATATATACCTGGTTACAAAAACAAATCCCTAAATGGACATATTCCTGGTGACAAAACATATTCCCTAAATGGATATATACCTGGTTACAAAACAAATCCCTTAAATGGATTTATACCTGGTTACAAAACAAATCCTTAAATGGATATATACCTGGTTACAAAACAAATCCCTAAATGGATATATACCTGGTTACAAAACAAATTCCCTAAATGGATATATACCTGGTTACAAAACAAATTCCTTAAATGGATATATACATGGTTGACTGTAGGCAACTGATACATGTTTTAACCCCGTGTCCGCTTAAATTGGGGGCGCTGACGATATACTCATGAAGTCATTTTAAGTATCACAAGTCCCTTCGAAATGAATAAATCATTATTTCTCTCTATATTTGCAGACCCCCATCGTACTTTCCCAGGCCCTCTAATCCCCCCCTCGACCCTATCGATTGGATAAAAGGGACTTAGTCACGTAGCAACATATCCTCCTGTACTGCACGGAACTCGCGAAGAAGCCATCATTGGCTTATCAAGCTGACCGAAGTCAGTCTCTTAGATTCATATTTAACGTCCATGATTATGAATTGGCAACAACTCTGTAACTGGACGACATACATTAATCTTGGAGTGACTCGAACTCGGGACCTTATTAATGAAAGGCACCGGCGTTAACCACTGAGCTAACACTCCGTGATTATGTAGATTTAATAACCTGATGATGGGTATTAGTTATTCAACCGGATTGGAGTATGAACACGATACCCACTTTTAAGAAAATTATCAGATAATTTCTCGACCTTGCCTCGTCATTACATAACAGAAGTATATATGCGTTCATTTCGTAGTAATTAACTTAAATTGAAAATCAATGCATCGTTTCTGAAGTCTGATTGGTCGTTCCTCCTTTGACGTAAACAGTCAACAGGATAAAAAAGACTTTCATTTTCAACTGATTTTGTCTGTTTCATTTTTGCACAAATTTGTTGAATATGGTGGCTAAAGTTATCGACATAATTACGAAGGTCTTAAGTATACGAAAGTTGTTATTTGGCGTGCAAGCGAATAAAAAAAACCAGCCGAAGTATAGCAATGAAAGTCACATAAAAGCATATGAACAGCTAAAGCTTAACACTGAATTATATTTCTTCGGGGATGGATATGGTCGGTAAGGTGAGAGAGAGGTGGGGGGGGGGGGGGAGGAGCCATATACGGGAAAGGGGAGGAGGGAGAAAAACACATGTACGCTACCTTTGTCATTCATTTTTAATTATTAATTTAAAACAATCAAATGGAACCGAGTAAAATTTGTTTGTTTAGGATGATATATAGTGCAACATCATCTAAATCACCACATAATGGATAAGAAAGAAATTTAGAAGCAACAATGTACAAATATTCACCCCTCTTACTCACAACACACTTCGCGCAAAACGTAAGTATTGTGATCATTTATCGACTTTGCAGTTGATGTTTGGTATTAAAAATATAATTGTCTTGCAAGGAGGTAGGGGGGTTACAGCCCCGGGCCAGGGGTAAACTAAAGGGCTCATGGAAATCAAGCATAATGTAATCTCATTTTCATAATATATTTAAGGAAATATGAAGACCTCTAAAATGGGGGCCGAGTGACATAATTGTCCTAGGGTCCCGAGGTGAGTATATCTCTCAACGTCCCTGTCAGGAGGTAGCCTAAGCAGTCTAACATAGGCCTATATATGTATATATACACTAATGTGCTTTATAATTAGCTAATAGGGTACGTGGTTTTTTCGAAGTGTTGATTCAAGTGACCAGATGGTAATGTTTGAGGGGAAAACACATACACAGAGGGTGGTAGTAAAATGCTTATTAAAGTCGGATCATAGGTGACCCTTATTTGAATTTCTAGTTTATTTAGTGGGCCAATACTATAATGACCTTTAACCACGATCATATGCAAATCTATTCCTATTCGTGGGGTGGGTGCCGGGGATCGGGGGGGGGGGCTCATGTTACTTCATAGTAGCGACCCAGCACCGGTAAATGACCACGGTGCGTGGTTACAGTCTCGATGCTGGATAATGACCATGGGTTTTAGAGATGGTAAAGTTGTTTGGTTTTTCGCGCCTAAGCTCTCTTTCTTGGGTGACGTTTCCGAAAAAAATAGGCCTACTTTTCCCAATTATTTTCTTTATCCAATTTCGGTAAAACACACATACGTATAATATACGAGTCTTTTGCAGTGCTCGGAATGAGACATTACGTGTTACAAACACAGAACCGTTGCATGCCGATGGTAATAAATAACAGTTTACGGTTTAGACAAAACCAACAATGTATACATAATGGTGTGTATGTGCATGTTAGAACACAGTCCACAAAGTTTCGGTCTATTATACATCAAAACAAAAGAGACTTGATGAACTAAATGACTTAAATAAGTTATTTCTAAACCAGGTACGGACCAAGGAGGTCTGGGTATGTGTAGCCTGACTTCGGCTTTGAGTACAACGGTTCTGTATGCTGCCGTGTTGGACGAATCTTACCGTAATGGCAATTACCGACAGTGCGATCCGCGTTATAGTCATTGCCGACTTTGCAATCCGCCGTGCCCCTCACAATTTTGCAAGGTCGACAAGAGTGACTCCATAGTTTCCCTTTCGGAAAACAACAAAAACACAAAAAGAAAGGGAAAGCTATCGAAGTTCGATTTGTATATGTGATTTACCGTATCTTCTTGTCACAAGAGATTCAATGTTCCAGTCCCACAGTGACACACATAAACTCGACGTAAAAACGATATTTTCAGTTCAAGCTCAGCAATTTTAATTAATGATTTCGTCATTGAGAACTCAAATTTGACCTATTTTTTTCTTATATTCTTAATTCTTTTTATTATATTATGTTTTATCGCTTATAGATTGGAAATGGACTGTACATGGTCATTTAATTTGAAAATTAATCTCTTGTGGATTATTGTATTGTTCTGTCAAAGGGGAAAAGGTCATAATAGACATAACAGAAGAAGAAGAATATTACAAATATGTAATTGTGATTGCTTTCTCTTTTAAGTGACTGTAGGGTATGCTTGACATCTTTCTGAAACTATGGAATACTTTCCTCAATTTTGAGTTTCTTAAAAGCATCAAACGAATGTCATACACAAGGGGGGAAATTTTCTTCTATATTTTTTAGTTTTTCCGATATAATTTTCAAGGCTTTCACTTGCTGCAATTACATGATTGCAAAGATTTACTTGATATCAAAAATATCTGAGTTTGGATGAGAGCTGATCTGTTAAATTACTGTAAGTATTCTGAGGTACATTTTCGTAAAAACAAGCTATGTTAGCTAAAAAATGTCTATAAACCGGAGCTGAAATTGTCAAGTATACTGCGGTAATGAAATTGAACAATTTTTTGGGGAAAAGGAACAGCACGAATCCATGTAGTAATTGGAAACATTCGCTTATTCAACAAGCTCCTTATTAAAACACCGAGGCAGTATTCTTGTTATTTTTCTTCTTCTTTTCGTGTTTCTTGTGCTGGGAGAAACTACATTTCTTCACTGAGGG
>JAIPMN010005678.1:0-30869 GCA_020650975.1 Apostichopus californicus
AATAGTTAATAACCCTTCCTCTGAATCAGGTCACAGATAATCTTCTTTCCCTAATGACATCCTCGGATCAGCTGGGGATCTCAACCACCTTGTAAAAGGTCAACCTCTCTATGATAACCTACTGAAAAATTATTTTGCTAGATGCATGGATGAACTGGTCACAGACAATACAAAAATTCTTTGCTTTTCAAATTATTGTGAATTTGAAACATGTTGGCTTCTCTAAAGGGGGGCTGGTTGTTTTTTGGATTTTAACTGTTAAATTTGGTAGGAGTCCATCATTTACTTACTTTTCTGGTAGTATTATTTATAACTTCAGTATAACTTCAGTGCTTGAATAACAGCAAGGTCTCTGGTCTTGGTCTGTCTGTGTCACTTGTCAAGTTGACATTTACAAAGTTCTGCACGAGTTCAAAGAATGTAGAGTATATCAGGGTATATAAGAGTATCAGGTAATAATAAATGAGACTTACCTGTATATAGCGCCAAATCAGTAGACAAAAGTCACTGCTCAAGGCGCTTTACAAAAGAAAGCAAATTAATTTACAAAAGAACAATTGAAAAGATGGGGTCTTAAGTAGACTTTTGAATGTAGAAAGTTTAGAGCATATTCGAATGTGATCTGGTAACTTGTTCCAGAGATAAGAGCCAGAGTATTCGAAGCTTCAGTAACCATAGGTCTTCAAGTGTGGTTTAGGAACAGTATCAGGGTATATCAGGGTATAGAGTATATCAGGGAATGTTAGCTCAGTGGTTAACGCCGGTGCCTTTCAATCATAAGGTCCCGAGTTCGAGTCACTCCAAGATTAATGTATGTCGTCCAGTTACAGAGTTGTTGACCATTGACAATTCATAATCATGGACGTTAAAATATGAATCTAAGAAACTAGACTGACTTCGGTCAGCTTGCGGCTTTGATTTGAGCCGATGATGGTGTTTCGCGAGTTCCTGCTTGCAGGAGGATCTAAAATACATACGTACATATGGATAGTGAGTGTAATGTGTAGTACTTGCAAGAGATTCAAGAAGAAGGAAGTAAAAGAGATAATTGAGAGATGAGAAAATTAAAAGACAACACAAGCCGAGTTCGAAGAATACATTATGATGAATTACGACATTAGACTGTAAGAAGAAAAGTTTAAGGACATAGTGCATGAAATTAGACACTTAAGGCAGTACTTAATAGTTCAGTACTGTATCTCCATCCAGAAATGTCTTTCATCATCAACATATCATGTGCAACAGGGAAATATTTACAAGGAAGGCAGAGGTGGGTCCTTCTCTCTACCCTGCATTCTTGTACCCCAACTCTACCCTTTCTCCTTCCCCCATCCCTAACCCACCCCTTCCCTCTCTCTGCATGAAAGGCCATAGTTAATAGTCATTTAAAATGTGATCATATCTGCAAGATAACTTATTCATCATCAATCACAATTGACCCAAAGTCCCAAACTGCACTGTAATGCAGTGTTTCTGTGCTGTGTGGTTTTGGTATGGCATATATGCTCTATTTACAATGCATACATGTTCAAGTTTATGTTCAAGTGCATTATCATCTACATTTTACATATATATGAGCAATTCATGCCACAAATTCATCAAACACTATATATTTTTTAGTCTAGTCAGCATTGGTAACAGACAGTAGGCTAGTTATTTTCATCAATAACATCCTCAGTATGGACAAAAACCACATTATATGCATCATTCTCTATCCATACCAAGGGTGACAAGTTGTCTCCTTGTCATAGTTGTGGTTTACCAAATGGTTACCCCAAGTACCAATGGTTGACCCCTTGGCTCCAGGCTGGTATGAGGGGGATAGATTTTACCTGTTACAGTGTTTATCATAGATCTTTTGTAGGTCTTGTGATAATAATCAGCTTAAATAGGTGAAGTAAACAAGTCATGGTCATTGTACCATGGAGTTAGAAGAGAATGTACTAAGACAGTACAGTATTTGTACATATGCATGTATGTAGATGTATGTATGTATGTATACATGTTTAGATCCTCCTGCAAGCAGGAACTCACAAAGAAGCCATCATTGGCTTATCAAAGCCGCAAGCTGACCGTAGTCAGTCTCAGATTACATTCATAGACTTTAACGTCCATGATTATGAATTGTCAATTGTCAACAACTCTGTCACTGGACGACATACATTAATCTTGGAGTGACTCGAACTCGGGACCTTATGATTGCAAGGCACCGCTGTTAACCGGTGTACATATATGTACATACTTTAATTTAGTACAGTACCCAGAACAGGCCCATCCACATTTTTTTATATTATTATAATAAGGGGATAATATATGCAAGTTAGTGATGCAGAAACTGCCATGAAAGTGCAGTTTGTACAGACATGCATTTTTTAATGGCCATATTTCAAGGGGGAAAAAAAAGTTCTAAGAAAGAAAGAAGGAAAAAAAATCCAATCAAAGACGTTTTTGTTTTTTTAAAGGAACTAATGATTATAAGAAAACAAAATGAGCCTAAGTTACAACAATAGAAACAAAAAAGTTGCTCGTAATGCAATTACGTGCAGGAACTTTCATAACCGTGTTTGATTGTATTTCCGTAGCGATGGATAACTTCCTAGTTGTTATTTCCTTGAAAACCAAGAAGTAAATTTATGTAGCTTTTAAGTAACCAACGGAGATAGAAAGCACTTTTCAGGGAAAAGCATGTTTTTTATTATTTTTTAAATTTATTTTTAGATTAGTCTTGAAAACCAAGAAGTAAATTTATGTAGCTTTTAAGTAACCAACAGAGATAGAAAGCACTTTTCAGGGTAAAGCATGTTTTTATTATTTTTTAAATTTATTTTTAGATTAGTCATCAATGTGTTTCCTGATCAGAATCAGGTCTTGTTTTCCATCGGGGCGTGGGGGTGGGGGGAAGGGGGTGGGGGATCTGGGGTCGCAGGATGGCCCAGTGTTCACACTGCAATCTCATAGGAGGTCACAATCGTAAGTGAGCCTGAGTAAGTTATACCTTAAGACAGTCCCTCATAGATCTTTTGAAAAAGTTGAATTTGTTTAATCATTCAGAAACGAATGACATCAATTCCATCTCAAACATTTTGTGGCTTTTCATTTTAGTACAAAGAATTTCTCATGGTTTGCGAAATGAATTTCCCTTGTGTGGAATAAAAATTGTAAATTTTGTGCCTGGAAGTGCATGTCCAAAATATCAGTTTGCGAGATTACAGTTGCATATATATATACAGTGCCAAAGACAGAATACCTTTGATGTAATTAAACTGCATTGACTATAAATGTAAGTCTATTTTTGAACAAAGTTTTCCCCTAACCCAGACTAACCAAAAGTGTAAGTCATTGAATGCATTGTATTAAATATGTATGTGGTTTCTTTTCAATTTTTTTTGTATCCATTGAATTGGAAATTGCTTAATGACTTAACAAGCATGCGTGTGATGGGAAGTTCAGTCCTCAAAGTTCAATTTTCTAAGTGATTTCACAACCGTTCCTTTTATAGTAACCCTTATATAAATGTGTCCTCTATCGATGGATTTAGGAAAAGGAACTTAAGGATGTTTTCATAAACTGGTTATCCTATAATGATTAGTCAAGTAGAATAGAAATCATTTCCACAACGTAATCCAGTGTTTACAATAAGTGAACATTGATGTTACAAGTAATTCTCAATGAAAGGAATTCATTGAGAAAAAAAATAATATCGACCTTTTTGGAAATCTCCCGATAAGATGCAGAAAAAAGGATTTTTAAGTAATATGGGAAAGGACCTTGTGGAAATTGCCTAATGGATGTACATTATGAAAATGATCTTTATGTGATTGGCAGATGGGCAGCATAGGAAATGGTATACTTACAGTAATGTAGTCTAAAGGGGCCTTTCATATATATTCGTATACAGTATTTCAGAAATATCTTAATTGTATCCTGCAGCAAAATGCTGTATTGAGCATATAGGCTTGGGTACCAGATAAACTGATAAGCTAGTAAGTATTATGAAAGTGTATGTAATAATAGAACATGGCATTTCTATTAATATCATTATATAACGTACATGTTCTTGTCCGACACAATTTTATGATGGGCCCCAACACTTGGGAGGGGGGGTTGATATGGGGGCTAGCGGGACATGGCCATCCCCCAATAATTGTCACAGAAATGATTTTCACACAAACATTTTATATTTGGGGGCATCATAGGCAAGGATATCCATAGCCTGTTTTAAATGCCAAAGCTGCACTTCACCATTAGAAGATTTAATGGGTATCCTTCTATATTTGACTTTTTTGAAAACATCAAAATCTCCTTTGGTTTCTTGTTCCATTTTATCAGTACAACTGCATTTATCTGTATACAATCTAGTTTTACAGACCATTCCAGTGTTTTTCCATTTCCTCAGTATTTTAGTAGATACATACAAAGGTTTCACATAACTGTGGCTCATTAACTGCCAAGGACTGCCATTGTAAATATCTCACTTGTGGTCTATGTAGGAGGTTTTCTACTTTTTACGTACAAAAACTATTTACATATAAATTTACCTCAGATTATTTTGAAGTCACTTGGTGATATAAATTAGACTAGCGACAGTACACTGTACTGTCACCTCCATAAAAGTTGAAAAAAACAGGTTTCAATCTTTCTTGTGGTTTGGTCTGCAATAAACAATGCTCAAACACTGTTTGGATGTTATTTGAATGGAGGAATTAACCTCAGGGGTCATCAGTGTGTATATGGCAGTAAAAAGATTTACAGGTTCTAAGTTCTTTTACATGGAAACCATGACTGTATTTGATGAGAAGTGAAATTGGTAAAAAAAAACATGTTACTTGCAATTTCTTATGTAAATTACATGTATATACCTTGTAGGCGATACTTTTGTACTATTTGCTTTTGAATGTTTCCTGTATTTTGAATGTTTACTGTGTATTAATTGTTTCAATTCCTGTAAAGCGCTTCGAGCAGCATTGCTGATGAACGCGCTATATAAGTACTATTTTATTATTATTATGTATTTACACTGACTGCAGAATATATAATGTCCTACAGTTCAGTGTAAGGCAGTGGTTTGCAAACGTTACGGCCCATTTGACACAGGATCTTCCATGAAGACATGAGTTGCAACCCACCATGGTAGACCACCCCGCAGAATTGATGCTCAAGAATGCATGAACTTTTTAGCTAGTAAGGACCATTATAGCTCTATGTAAGGACTTACTATATTATTGACGACCAACTAAATAACCTAATCAATCACTGTCGACAAGTCCAGAAATCTCTGTCCATAGTTTTTGTGACGCCTGAAAAAAAATCTTATGACCCAAAGAAAGGGTTTTGTCACCCACTTTGGGGTTATGGCCCATTGTTTGAGGATGCCTGTAGGTATTTATAAGTCAAACCTCCTGAAATGCAGATTAACGTAAGGGGTGACCATCTGTAGTCTAATTATGCAGGTTACAAGCAAAACTGTAGTACTGAAGCACACATATATTTGACCATCGTTGGAAGATACTTTGTAAATTTAAGTTGTAACATAGTCTGTCAATATGGTATAATTTGACCATATGGCTACATTGCAAATTTTCAAGACGGATAGACTTGTATGCGTATGCCCTATATACACACTGCACTACAGTGTAGAGTATATGTAATCGGATGAATTCTTAAGATAGAAAATAGTCGAGCCATTTCCCTTTTATTAAAAACAAAGGAAGCAATTAGCTCTGGTTGTTAATTTTTACTTGATAAGACATCACAGGTGTTCTTAATTGTCTCCAGTTGATCTAGGTCCCTGCATGTGAGCAGTAGTAGTAAGTACACATGCAGGCAGGCCCTTATGGAAGACTTCTAGACGTGTGTACAACTGTACATGTATGTATGCAGTTTATTGTTACTTGATACAATGCAATATAAAGTTTATTGCAGGAGAGGACAAGATCCTCTCTCTGGATATATTTAAAAGTATCTAGGCTCAGTGAAGAAGAAGAGTTGGTAGCGTCGTTGAACAGATCCCCCTACGACATCGGGTGGAGGGGCAGAGGGAGGGGGTTTGGGTGTTAGGATTTAGTAGATTCCCAAGAATCATTGAAAGATTCACGACAATGCTTTTCATAGATACATGGTGTAGCCGCAGCCAAAACAATCGATTTCCTAGAGCACTGAACATCAGTCTAATCTCCATCTCCAATCTACACGTGCACAATTGATAGATTGTGAGTCAAGAAGGGGAGGGGGAGGGAGGGGGGGAGAAGCAGATTGTGAGTCAAAAATCAAGAAGGTGGAGGGCGGCCCAGGGGAGGGAGGAGAGTGTTTTATGATCCACATTTCAGTATTTAAACTAGAACTAAATGTTCAAACTGATATTTAGAAAAGTCATTCACAATGTGAACATAAGAATTAATCAGATTGAGTCAATTCTTAGCACTGCAATCTCAGAAAACAGAATTGGACAGGGAACTTCATGTTAATCCTATTATGGCAATCTCTTAATGAGCTGTCCAGAGAAACTTCAAGAAACCTGTATGGATCAAACTACGGCTTGCATGTGTATGGTATTCTTACAGTTATTTTGGCCTGCATGTTCCATTAACTTTCATGTAGCATCATTTAAATTTTAAAACTTGAAGAAACCTCTCTGATCGACTGATTGTTACAATAGTCGTTACTGTACCGTAATTGTCACATTCCATTCCAAGCTAGTCGGTTGGCAAAATTCCCTGAATCTAAGGCAGAAAAGAATGTTAGGAATTAGTTGAAAAGATTAAGGAGCCTGCCTAGTCATCCCTTTCAGTGCCAGGTTTGTAATCTTGAGTCAAGGAAAGGCACCCACTCATCCATCCATGAAACCCTCCTTGATAAGGAAACTCAACTGGCTTGTGCCAGGTAGTGTATTCTTCTCTAGTTAAGAGTGTGACTCACTGATCCAAGCATTCTGTCAAAAATCCTCTCCACAGTTTGGTCTGACATTGCAAGGCTATTCATATCTAGATAACACCCACAGAAAGATAATGTATAGTGTCTAACTTTAACAAAGGGAATCCTAAATAACTGTAGTGATCCTATCTGCCAATTACATGTGGAATATGCATCCCAGAAATTTCATGGATAAACTATGTATGATACTTTGGATAATGAATGCTTACTGCCAAGATAAGAGCCAGATAAAGACTACAAGTGTTTGACTAAAAGGCCTGTCAGGGAAATTAAGTTAGGATCATACCCTCCTACTCGCCAGTTTGAAAGAAAAGTTTTTCTTATTGTTACTACTTTAACACCTCGATTGCAGCTTTGTAACTTAGAAGGAAGTATCTCCAATTGTTGTTTGGTCGGGACTACATTTTCAGCAAATTTTCCACATCTGGCAAAGTTTGTCTTTGAAGTTATGATCATTGCTGAATGGGACAGTAAATATTAGAGAACTTGAAGAAAGAAAAAAACAATGAAAGTATGAAAGAGATATTCTGGTAACAAAGCAAGTTTGGTCAAAAGAAGGTTTCACATTGAATCACATTTCAACCAAACTCCAAGATCATGAAAGGAAGTAGATATCTGTGGAAACTAATTGCATTCAGGAAGCTCTCAAATAATTTTTTTTTTATAGTTTTTTTGTTGTTATAGAAACTGAGCTGCAGTATAATTAAACCACACTAAACATTAAGAGTAGAATAATATTTACTTGGTTATAATTGCTTGTCAGATTTTAAAAAGTTGTATACATCTCTGCAAACAATGATCAGAAATGGGCAATATTTGGTACCAAATACTGAAATTGTTTGAAGAGAGTTCATTAACCAGTAAGTGAGCTGAATAACCAGAGAATGATTGAAACTCCCTTTTTTCGTGTAACCTACTTTTCTTGCCAATTAGAAGCAAAGAACTTTTCATAAACTTTTAGGTGAATGATTAATTTTGGCATGTTTTAGACCGTCAACTACCGCTGCCATCAGGTCAGGTTGTACTTCTATACCACTTTCCATTTTTGAGGAATGGATCTTTAAAGGGTGTGAAGACTTGTGCAAAAAGAAAAGTCTAATGACGGTAATCTGACCTAGTTTCGAATGAGGTTTAACAGAAGTGATAGACACCACCATCGATCCCAGAAAATACACACAGCTTGCTAACGTCGGTAATTAGACACTAGTGTACAGTCAGTACATACAGCTACGGTCAATACCCACAACACAGTGTACATAGCAGTGTGGACATTTCCGGTCTCATAGAAATTAATGTCTGGTCTAGATCCATCACGTTTCATTACTGTCTGCATTTTGTAGTGACAAGAGAAAAACTTCACTTGCAAGCAACGGAAAGTTAACTTTTTCAGAGAGCGGCACACGGTTTGGGGCGAGTCTTCAATGCCTTTAAACAGCTAAGTTCCATCAATGAAAGTGAATATGTTCTGTTGTTTATAATGTTGAAAGAACATCTTTTGGTTGAGTTTTCTAAACTTTTTTTTTTAAGAAATGGAATAACATTAACAATCAGGCCTGCTCTGAGGAGAGGAACATACTTCATCTGCATCAATTTAGCCTTAAAGGAACATTCCAGAGGTTTGGCATATTTAGCAAAAAAGACCTGTGAATATTCTGAAAACTGGAATAGCTCTGTAGAAAAAATACCAGCCAGCACTCATTTGTTACCTTCTTTCCTTGGACTGTATCATATATTATTTACTTCGCTCCTCGCTTACCTGTCTCCCACAACCGTAAAACCCTCGTTCTACCATGTCTAGAATGAAGTGGTAACTTTTCAACACTGTGAGCCCTCTATGCAGTGACTGGCTCCCCCGGTCAATGCCCTTCCTTTTCATTCTACCATCCAAAGTGTCTACATCGTGCATTTTTCGTTCGGTTTTCCCGGTTCGTATTCCGTGCGGAACTGTATCAAGACTAAATTGTGCCTACTGTAAAAGTCATCCTTTAATTATCTGGTGTTGGTAAAATGGGAAAAGTTCTGTTAGTACTACTATACCAGGGAGCTGCTCACTGTCCTCTATAGGTACACATGTACACAGACAGACTACAACTACTGTATGTTGCGCTATGTACACAGTGCAGTAGTGGTATGTTGTATTATGATTGGAAGTAAAAGTATATTATTACTAGATGAAAAGTTCAGATAAAAGCAAGCTGATGGAAGTGATTCGAAGGATGTAATTGGTTCGTGGGACTGCTAAGATTGAACCTTAAAGTTGACAAAGTTTGCTGAGAAGAATAAAGAATGTACACATAATGCAAGATCCAGACTTTTGCTTTGGAACTCTCTTCCTGGCAACCGCAAAACTTTGCTGCGAAACAAAAACAAAGTCATTTTTGTAACTTAATCTTGCTCGATCAGAACATGGAAATCGGGGTTAACAATAATTGCTACTTGCCTACTTGACTTTCTCTTTCATGCAATCATCCAGTGTCTAGTCGGTACGTGCTCTGAAACTCTCCGATAAGTACATTTTTTTTCCCCTTACGATTCCCTCCCAATGTTGTGCAATTAAAGTTCTGAAATTATTTGAGAATTAATGCTTTAATATCATATGAGGTTGTTAAAGGAAACACTTTAATCAAAACATCATTATTTGTCATTATCATAAACACGATAACGGTTTTCATATAAATAACTTCTAATCAACAACTAAGAAATTTTGATTCCATTTGGGAGACATCAAAGAGTTAATGTTTCGTCACATGAAAGGCAGAAGACTTGATGAAGTCTAAAATATGACATCATCGAGCCATGTTAGCATCAATTTGTTTTCCCTCAAGGAAATGGCTTTTGCAAAGGATGAATCTAAACATTTTTTTGTTGCATCATGATCTAATGTTGGCATTGGTTTCAGGGTCAAAACCATGAATGTTCCATGGTCTGCAAAAAAAATGTGCAAAGAAAAGCAAGAGAGCAAAGTAGTAACATGTTTTCAGATCCTAGTGGACACTATGAGCGGACACTATGACATAGATATGGTAGATTTACAAAATGACAGCTACCAGACGGTCCTTTTAAACTAGAGGATATCTTCCAAAGGGAACAATCTTGTTGGTACTGTAGCTGTTTGGGAGAGTCCATCATAAAGATCTCTGTCATATCAACTACTGTATTAAAGATGATGGCTGGGTTTGTATCTTCTTTAATAATAATAATAATATTTGCTTTTAATATAGCGCTTTATACCAGTGATAGGTCTCAGAGCGCTTTACAGACGTTATATTACCCCTGGTCAATGATAATCTGTCCCAGAGACAGTCCCTCCAGTCGGCAACAGTTATATACTGCGCCCAATGACAAGTTACCTCACAGGTACCCATTTAACCCCTGGGTGGAGAGAGGCAAGTGAGATAAAGCATCTTGCCCAAGGACACAATGTAATGAACTAGGCAGGAATCGAACCAGCAATCCTTGGTTCACGAGTCCGACGCCTTAGCCAATTGGCCACCACGCTCTCTCATCTTCTTTGACTTGAGCCGTGGAGGAGCTTGGGGAGGGGAAGAGGGAGTGAAGTGGATGCCAGGGGAAGGGAGGGAGGGGGGATTTTTAAAGCTCAGCACCATCCATGGAATATTTTGTCTGTCCTTGGTGTCTGCTACTCTAAATATATCCCCGAATAATTCAGACCAATCCAACTTGTTTTGCAATTTTGTCTGTTTCATCATCATGATCATGATTCGGAAACTTGACCCATGAATAACCTGAAGTTGTAATAATTGCTTACTGTAAGCCTTTCGCAATGCATCTTATTTTTATTTTTGGCTATAATTTTGCAACAGTCTTCAGTTTTTTCTTGTTTTGATTTTAAGTTAAATGAGGTCAAATTAACCCTGAATTGCTATATATTGATCTGATTTGAAATAATTTTATAAAAAAATGTACCAGTAATCCATGAAATGTTTTTTCCCTTTACAAAGAGAAAGTACTCCAAACAGCCAACTGACCTTGCAAATGTTTAAGTTTCAAAACATTCGGATGATTTGTGGATTTTCAGGAAATGATCAAGGAGGAAATAAATTTGTTTTGCTTTGTGATGAGTTTTGTGGTTTAGAAATGCTGTTAAAATAGCCAGCCAGTGTCTATAGATATATAATGCTATTTAAAGGGATGAGTTTCACCTTGAAAGCGTTTCCTGTGAAAGGTATTTTAAAGTTTAGTCTAGATGGAACTGTTTTGTGTGTTTAAGTTAAAGGTGAACACACTATAATACCTGTGAAAGATATTTAAAAGTTTATCTTAGATCTGGGGTGGGCAACCTACGACCCGCTGGCCACATGCAGCCGGCAAGTGATTTTTTTGGCGGGCTGTGAGATGTCGCAAGAAAAAGAAAAAAATCAAGCTATTTTACATCATCACAAAAAAATGAGCTACTTGCTTAGAATTTATCAGCACTAATAATGATGTCCGGTAGGCCTATTATCCCTATTAATTATCAACTGTACTGTATTGCCAGTATGTTTTGTGAATTAGTGCACACCTATTGGAATCAAAGGTTTGAAATCAACAGCAGGTCGTTTGGTTAGGTGTGGCCCAGTAAATTTTTCACTCCTTATATCTGGCCCATTCATTAAAAAGGTTGCCCACCCCTGGTCTATATGGAACAGTTTTGTGTGTTTAAGTCAAAGGTGATCACACTATAATACTGGATAGTTCAAGTAGGGCAGTAGCTGAAGGATAGTGATTGGGGGAAGGGGTGGGGGAGGGGGTTGTAGGTCATTGAATTCCACTTGAGGGATTTTAGAAGGATAGAACTCCCATCTTCTTTCATGTAGCTAAATTTACAAAAATGAAGATTTTATATCAACTGAATTCCTCCTCTTGTGAATTGATATTCATGTTCATAAAAGAAGAAAAAACATAACAAATTTAGTTAATTTACACAACTTTAATGATATCAGAATTAAGTTACAAGTTAATATTTGAACCCAGAATGATGTAACTTTTTCCTCCTTTCTTTGTCACAATAAGTTTGACAGAACTTGCAACAGTTGAAAATTATACCTGCACAATCCATTCCAACTGTTAGATTTTTCTTTTGCCAAGTTTGAAAGGGGTGGGGGAGGGGTGTGTGGGGTTAAGACCTCCCAACCCACTCTCCCTTTTGCTACATGCCGTAGTACACAAGAGTTACTTTAACAATAATAATAATAATAATTAATAATAATAATAATAATAATAACAATCACCACACACGAGGTTAGCATGAGTGCTATGCAGTTTTGGTTTTGTGTGGATGTGAATAACATTGCCTGACTGTACATACAGTACATCATCATTAATCGGATTAATTACGTTTTAATGAGTCTTGTGTCCCAGAATTAGATTGTTAATTTCGCCACCATGCATGCAGCCGACCTGTTTTGATATGTAGAAGTGCGTGTCACCAGACATGATAACAAGTCATTTACCCTCTATTCATGGAAATTAGGTTAAAATGAATTATATAGTACGTGTAATAATAATAATAACAGTAATATAATACAGTTCATATATAGTGCATAAATCTTTAAACATCTCAATGCGCTGAAAAAGTAATTACAATTGAAAAGAAATATGTTACGTGCAGTAAAGGATATATGTACTGCAGTATTTAGATGTCAGTATAGGACCAATAAAATCTTTAATGCACAGAACATATATTACTCACAGGGTCTGATGTTTTGTTTTTCTTTTTTAATATTTACACAAGTTCCAAAATGTAAAATATATTCTGCTGGTATTAAGAATCTTTGTTTGCTCTCTTAGGGAGTACATATTAGGGAAATTCCTCAGTGGCAGTTTCTTGTTAGAGAATATGTGACCGTATTGTGACCCTATTGTTTCAACCTTAGAAGAACTTTCAAGAGCTGAAAAAAGTAATTACAGTTGAAAAGCAATATGTTACGTGCAGTAAAAGATATATGTACTGCAGTATTTAGATGTCAGTATATGACCAATAAAATCATTAATGCACAGAACATATATTACTCACAGGGTCTGATGTTTGTTTTTCTTTTTTAATATTTACACTTCCAAAATGTAAAATATTCTGCTGGTAAGAATCTTTGTTTGCTCTCTTAGGGAGTACATATTAGGGAAATTCCTCAGTGGCAATTTCTTGTTAGAGAATATGTGACCGTATTGTGACCCTATTGTTTCAACCTTAGAAGAGCTTTCAAGAGCGTATTATTTTTTTTAAAAAGAAGTAAACTTGCTTTTATTATATTTGAAAACCAGGATGCACCAAGGCAAAAACAAAACCAGTAGGTGGGGGCAGTTATGCAGGTATCAATGTATCTAGCCAAAAAATAAGACTTATTACAAAAAGTGAGAATTTGGTCTCTTCTCTTCCTCTCAAATACCTTCAGAGCATTAATCTTGCATGGTGAAACCTTTAAATTACAGACTACCTCGGGTTAATCCCCCTCCTCCCCCCACCTTCTAAACACCCATCATCTGTACCCCATCCAACCCTTCTCTAATATCTGAGAATGTCTTGAAATGTGGAAACAGCTATAAAAAGAATTGATTACCCTGAAATTGCTGAAAAGAAGCGGCGAGTAACTCTATCAAGGAGATGGGCCAGCTTTTAATTCTTTTGAAGACAAAACATGATATATAGGCTAGAAACAGGAGTTTTGTTCAGTTTGCCTTCTTGTCATCTGGACTCTCTTTTGGCGATTACACATTCGCAGCGCCATCTGTTTTCTCTTCGCCTGTCATCCTTCTTCATCACCGAGCATGGATATGTTTTTTTGGAACTCTCTATAATTGTCCCTTGATGCCTGTAGGTGCAATGAGGCTCACAAGGGTATCTTAATGATTCAGGGGACACTCATCTCTAAGATAATGTCAAATAATGTGTCTTGGAGGAGAGAGACTTTTGATAATATCCAGAATTATCCGGGCCTTATAATGCTCAAAGGTTGTCTGAATCATTTTGACCAGGTTGAAAAGTGATTGTGACAAAAAAACATATTAAGCTATATATATATATTTTTTTTTGGCAAGAATTTTGGCCTCATACTCCAGGCATTTCAGGACAAAGTAATGTCATGTACAGCACATCAAGAGAGAGATAAAGCCTCCAGACACTGATAACTGGACACGGTTTGGTTTTCTTCACAGTTAGTGTAAATTAACAATTTTTACAGACTTTAGTTGATGATCATGATTCTGTACACAGGGGATCATTTATAGTGTTCAAATTTTCAGTAGCAGTTTTAGAGGCTCCAAATTTCAGGCTCTTCAGATCAAGTATTATTCAGGTTAAGTTCAGATTTTTTTGTGGATATTTTTTCTTCATATAATTATAGAATTGAAACAGGGTGTATTGAGAACAAGAAGCGGCCAAATTGGAAGGACGTGAACTAAATATCCTTTGCTGGCGTTGACAAGTTAGATCCACCCCCAGAGAAAGCAAAAGAAAGTACAGAAAAGTGAGACAGTAAAAGTAATAACCCATTCTCTTTTCACACCCCAAATCCTTCCCCCTACCCCTCCCCGAAGGCAAAAAAGTAAACGGGTTACTCTTACACTATTACTTGCGAACTGCCTGTGTACAAAAACTAGGATGCATATTTGCATGTAGTTATAGCAATTGGCCTAATTTTGCATAGTATTTTTTGCATTGCAATACTGGATAAAAATATCCCCCTTAAATAAAAAATAAAAATGCGAAAAATTAAAAAAGAAAGAAAAGTAACGTAAAAGTATAAACATCGGACAAATTTTATATTACAAAAGTGGATTATGGAAATGTTCATTGTTAAACCATATGAGAAAATGCTGTTCACCAAGCTTTTTCTTGGGGTATTTTTTAGCACATGATTTCAAGCATATTTTGAAGACTGTAAAGATGACCTTTCGATCACCTTTGATTTTGGTCAACAAGTTCACCAAGCCTACTGAGTGTTTCCACTCAAAAGAATTGTAAGATTGTCGTTTTGATGAAAACTGAAACAACATGGCTGTTGTTTTTCTTATGATAGAACTACTAAACAAGCAATTTATTAATTTGTTTTGACTATATCTCATCATTTCCGATCAGAAAATTTTCATATAAATATTATTATCAGTCACATGCATGCATGTCACAAGCAAATAGAGAAAATTCCTTTATTTCTTTTAAAATGACTTTTAGGTCATACTTTGATATGAGACTTGACCAGCTGTGAAGCTAATAACAACTTAACAGCTGCACGTGCATGGTCATAAGTGTGTCTTTAAAATCAAATATCATTGTACAATTCA
This sequence comes from Apostichopus californicus, assembly GCA_020650975.1. Lineage (NCBI taxonomy): Eukaryota > Metazoa > Echinodermata > Holothuroidea > Aspidochirotida > Stichopodidae > Apostichopus > Apostichopus californicus. The sequence continues at coordinate 15,208 of JAIPMN010005678.1, forward strand.
TTGAAAAAGCTGGAGCCTAATAGTTTAAATTCTGTCTTAAATTGTATTGTAACCTATATTGCTGAGGAATTGAATGCTACAAATAAATGCTGCCTGCATGCCTGCTCAGGTAGCATCTGTATAGTCAGGCTTTGAATACTGGATGATTGAATAATTGAAAGTCAATCATATACCATAAGGCCACATCTTGAAAGAACAACTTACAAGCATTTAAAAAAAAGATTATAAAAAAAACCAAACAACCTTAATATATCAATCAAAAGTGCAATGAAGCTGATAGATAGTTCTTAGGTCTCCATGAATCCACCTAATCAAGCAAACATCCATTGGCAGCCCCCCAAAAAAGGGCCTTTACAATACAAATCACTTTGTCACCTGTTAAATAGAACAATACCCCAAAACTAACTAGTTTTGCCTTGAATTAGCTCAGTGTTTATAGCGTTGTTTGAATTCCTATGTGTTTCTAATGTGTGTGACAAGGGACAGCTGTAGTTCCTTGTTTTATTGTATAAAAAAAAAAAAAAAAATTATAAATGAATGCTATTTGTTTTTCTCCTATGTTCCACTCATAGCAGCTATTGTCCTAATGTAAGCAAAGAAAGAAGGGAAGTCCTTGTTCTTCAGCCATTTTATGGGATTCTCTTTATAACCCTACTTACAAACACAATCTTCCGTCTTTATAAAGTTCCATGACCCTATCTAATTTTCAGTGTTTTTTTTCCACCCAAATTAGCCATGTAGGTAATACAGTAAATCCCCATGGGGGATGCATCTTTTCTTCCTCTTAGCCCCAAAGTATCGTGTTTCTTTAGAAGGAAAGAAAACGTGTCCCCAAAAAGTTACAAAGTTCTATTAAATAAACTTATGGTTCAAAACAGAAGTTTAATTACTTACTCTACAAAATTTTGCCCTCTGAAAGAGCAAGAAAAGCCCACGTGCTTGTATAATTGAATTCTGAGGATCTGTTTGATTGTAAGTGTATAAATTAGCCATGTACAGAACGCCTTAAAATGAATGAAATATCAATTTTTGGGGCCTCTGGGCTTCATTAATAAATCATTTATAAATAGTTCACAGAGCAACTTATTGATAAGCAACAGACCAAGTCTGTACACCATTTTATGTCATTTGGGAAGGTCATTCTAACACCTCAAATTTTCAAATTTCAAACTCAGAACTTTATATTAAAATATTACAGTGCACTGGGTTAGCATTTAGGTTGAAAATAAATGTAATATTGACCTCATGTATGTTGCTTAATTTTATACCATTTTATGTATTGTGTGTTATTAAGAGACCAGAGCAGAAAAAGTACTTATTTCTAGTTCCTCTACTTCCATCTGACATTTAAGTTATAAATATTCTACTCATCGTTCACAAACTACACTGACTTGTAATTGTTTAATAGTACTGTATTTTTATGAATTAATTGATATTAATTGGTATTTTTATGAATTAAATGACGTAATAGAGTATTATAACCATAGAATATAGAAAGTGAAGTTGAAACTTGGAAACAAGCGAAAAATTTGCAAACTGAAAAATTTAAAGATAAACTGTTCACCAGTCACCACACATACAGTATTAAGTCTGTACTTCTTAGTATTGTCCCCCAATAACGAACACTATATATAACTCTTTGACATCCAATCTTGTGAAATTGGTATCGTTCCAGACTTAGTTTATGATAAACATGGAAGCCAAATCCAATAAACCCTTCTGTTTAATCTGAACATTTATTGATATTTCCACCGTATTTCTGGGTATTGTTTAATACAGACTGACGTTGATTAATTGGCGACTTTAAGGTTGTCCACCCCTGAATGGCCTCAGATATAGGCCACAAGGTATAATCTTCTTGGTGAAATGATTGTACTTATAAACCAGCTATTGATGGTCAGAAGTTCAAGTGACTGGTTTTGTAGGTCAGTTTCCTCTTGGTCAAGCACAGGAAAATTTAAAGGAGTATTAATATTTAATTGTCAGTGGGATAATAATTCTTGACATGCCCATATAGTTGTTCACTGTGTTACTGTACTACACATTTGAATATTTGACAAAGAAGCTGCTCATGAAATGAAGTGATTAATAGTGTTGTTATTTATACTGCAGACTGCATGCACACTAGAGATGCACATAATTTAGCAATTTCAATTTCTTTTCTAGAAATAATCCAACAGGGTTATTTTAATCCTGAAGGTACATAAATATACTGTACTGTAGCTGGATGTCTCTTTCACTGAAGTAGAATGTAATTAGCAGCTTCTAATTATCCATTTCCATAGTTAGGAATGCCCCTTTAAGTAGAATCCCTCCCACACAAAAGCTTATACTCCTGTGTTTGACATGGTTAATACATCCCTCGTGATGTCATCGTAGCTAAACTGTGGTTTCATCCGTTAATTATTTCTTATATTAACTTACATTTAATGAGATTGCGTCTCTGATTGAACTCAATTAGTCCAATTTCCCTTAAACGATTGAGTAACAAGATAAAAGTTGATAATTGTCCTCCCACTCCAAACAGGCAGTGATGATGTCTTTCAATCAGGGGGATGGATAAAACAAGTCGTCACTCCGAAAACAAAGTTCGACCGATTTAACAAAGTCTGACAAAACAGGTTATTGATGGTTACAGATCATAAATCACATTTTCTGTTCCAAAAACAAAGTTGGAAGTACAATGTATTAACCGTACTATTTATTGTCCGATAATTGGTGGTACATTAGGAATTAGGAATTGGGAGTTTAGCGCTGTATGTTGAGCTGTAATGAAATGTCACAGTACTTATGTTTATACAGGAAGGAGGAGGAGGAGGATAGTGAGAGGGGGAGAGAAACGGGGGCACAAAGCAATTTTTAGGGTAGGGATGGATTAAATGTATAAGTAGGTATTGTTGTTAGTAAATAACCAAAACCAGTAGATTATGTGGTGTCTGTTGCAGGAAAGGTAGGTACTAGGAATGGAAGGCTAAGTACAATAAATGGAGTTGACCGACTCTAGCTTTTAATTATAATTATAGGATTATATGCAGTGTGAGTACAACAGTATGAGTACGAGTACAGGTAGAGCTGCCCTTTTATTGCATATTGCAATGATATTAAATCTGTTTGCTATTGTGGTAATGGCCCATCTTCCTCACTCTCTCTCTCTCTTTACATAGCCAAGCATATGGACAATCTGTATGATAGTACCTTGTTCTATTTAGTCACTTGATCACCCCACCCTACCTCATGAAAAAACAATTAGAGCTTACCCCAACAAATGGATAAATAAAGTTCTGTAAGTTTGTAACCTCAAGGATTTGGGAGAACAAGCCATAGCTCCCATCTCCCCCCTCCCCCACCCACCATCCCCTTTTCTCTATTTAAAGTATAAAGTAAGACCAAATGAAAAACTTAGACATTTGACCTTTCATTAACTTTATTTAATTCTACGATTGCTTGGCAGTGATTCTTGAAAAGCAAATTTCATAATTATTCAGACTTCTCCTGAGCAGCCCCAGGTGATTTTTCTGGTAGTAAGGTTTGGATGAAAACGTGGGCAAATTACCTTCCTCGTTTTCATGTTTCACCTAAGGCGTTACGCTGACTCAATTCAATGGGATATCTTCTACCAGTTTAGTCACTTAGAAAACAAACGATAAAATAGGGAAAATGGGAAAGGTACCAAACATTTAATGGCGAAAAAAAAGAAGAGAATATAGAGAGAAAAAGAAAAGGAAAAATTAATTGTGTCCTGTGTGAGTCAGCGCAAAGCCCCTTAATAACATTAACACACAGACGTATTGATTATTCCGAAAACGAGCTTAGCTTTCTGCCCCGGTGGGAAATTTGTAATTTTTCGAAACACAAGACGCGGTTGGTATCTCTCTCTCTCTGTAAAGTGTACAGTAATGATATAGGTAGGGGTGCTTGGAAGATAGATATATACAATATGTATGTATGGTTGTTCCCTATCCAAGTGGAAATTACCTGCAAATGAATTAATTGGCTCGGTGAATTAATATACGATCTAGGTAAATCGTAACTTAATAACTCTCTAATGAGCTATGGAGATGCCGCCGATGAACGTGTCGTTGCTCGACCTCGATCGGAGGAAAGAGTCGATCCGCACGAGAGTTCGCGGCGAAGGATCGAAGGGAAAAACTCGTCATCCTCTCAAAGAAAGTAACCTGATGGTAAAAAAAACCAAATCAAGTAGCTCTCAGATGTGAAGTAGTGAGCGGCTAGTATTAACACCTGATTTTGTTAGGAATTGTTTATTCCAAGAGAGGTTTGTTGGGTACGTTTCACAAAAAATATAAGGGAAAAACAAGTAAATTGGCCGTTTCTGCTTTCAAGAAAAAGATGGGTCAAAATTAAAAAAGATTATGGAATTTATAAAAAAGAGATTTTCTGTGCTTTCTGGAAGATCTGTACAGCTGTTGTAAAGATAAGGTTTTTCAAGCTAAAGTTGCAGATTATGTAGTCTCTAGGTTGGCCTCTGGAATTGATCTAAATTTAGATTTCACCATTTGAGAGAATCGAAGAAAAACAGAAAGAAAAACATGTATGCAGTTTCTGCCAGTAGACAATAAACTAAGAACATAAAACATCAAAATCGATATACTGTACAGTCAACAGATACATGTGTGGAAGTGAGAACTTGATTTGATCAAGAAGATTTTTTATAAGCACTTCTATCGTTTGTAGCAAACTCTTGTGAAATTCCAACCTGTCTTGATGGTGTGACTGGTAACTTTTGAATTCACATTTGAAATTGGTTTCTACGGTTTAAAAAAAAAAAAAATCTGGGAAAGAATATGGATCCCCTATGTACTTATCGTAAAGTCACTACTGTGTATTGATATCTTTAGAGAAATATATAAATTAATTGTCAGAAAAGAGGTAAAAAAATAAATAAACATTGAATATTCATAAAGCTTGGTGATCAATTAACAATATATAAGGCTTGTTGAAATCGTCAGTCAGATTATATGTGACACGTGCAAGAAGGAACGTCAAAACGGAACTATATCTCCCAAATGGAATATTGCGGAATTTCTCAGCTTTTTTTGAGGAAGTAGTTCATCAGGGATACTTTTATCACGTAGAGCAAAGATGATGATGGTTTGGGTTGTTTCCTATTACTTCAAGATATATAAATATCTCACAGTACATTAGCTGTTTGCATCATAGGACTTAGCAAATCTCGACAGCAAATGACCCCAAACTATAAGTGTGACCACACATCCCTGATTTCTGTTGAGAGTCCTGGATTTCGTGTCCCCCGGAAATGTTCCCGGATATTATCATTCCGTCCCAGGAATGTATCCCAGAATGTGTTAAGAGCCCCTGAATAACTTAAATTTTGCCCGTTTGGCCTCCCATACATATGTATAAACAGCTTCAATGTGAGCCTCCGATGGTTACTTATATTAAAGTTTCATTCTTGACTCACAGATTAAAGGACACTTAGATCATTGAATATTCATAAGCAGGTGTGTATTTCACATGAGAAACATCTTTTTGAACCCAGTGATAAATATGGAGATCTATTCCCAGTTAACAGGTTCTAAGTTTTTTGGTCATTATGTTTTTGCATCTAGGAAATCGATTAAAACTTATCAAAACAAACTTCAACTCTTTTGCTTTAGTTGCCCTAGATTTTATATTTTCACAGATATTTTACCTCATAATTTTTCACTACTAGTTTTGCATCTACTTTCATTTGAAAAAGGAAACGACACAATCGTTAGTACTTTAATTGTCCACATGTATAACGGCAAAATTTATAATTTGTTTTCCTTTTCTCAGGGTTGGTTATTTTCCCATCATGCATCGGTGTACCAAAGATGAACGGAGTAGCAGAAGGTCACCCAGAGTGCGAACATAGTGTGCTACAGGGTACTGAAGCCAACAAGCAGATGGAACAGAGCATAATGGTGACATGTGTTGGGAGTATCTCAGAGTTAGGTGAGTTCATGCAAAAGAATGTATGTTAGATCCTCCTGCAAGCAGGAACTAGCGGAGAAGCCTCATTGGCTTATCAAAGCCGCAAGCTGACCGAAGTCAGTCTCTTACATTCATATTTAACGTCCATGATTATGATTTGTCAATTGTCAACAACTCTGTAACTGGACGACATACATTAATCTGGGAGTGACTCGAACCGGGGACCTTATGATTGAAAGGCACCGGCATTAACCATTGAGCTAACACTCCTAAGCTAACACTCCTAATAAAGCTTTGAAGAGAGGGGGTGAAAGAGGGAGGGAGGGGGAAGGGTGTGTGGGTGGAGGAGAGGAGGCTGACATGTTTGAGTGGTGTTCACATTTGTTGAGAGTATTTTGTGTCATGTGAAGCATTGACATAGCTAGAACATTAGGATTGGCATCCATCCAAGAGAGGGGGGGGGGAGGGGCATTGGAGGGGGAAGGACTAATTTTATCGACTATAATTTACTTCCGTCTTAACCTCCAAAAGACTGCTGATTTGTAGCTGATCTAAGTTTTGAAAATAATGAAAACTCTAAAGCATCAGGGGACTTCTCCCCTAGCTGTGACTATCACCAGCGGGCCTGTAGCAGACACCCTGGACCCCCACGCTAACACTGGTTCACGCTCTCTGCGGTCCTGTTGGCACTGTCCTTCCACCAGGTCACATTAGAGTAGTATATAACCAAAGAAAGAAGAACACATTGTAGAATTGAAATGATGAATGATATGGTGTACAATAATTCATTTCATTATTTGGACAGTTGCTGCACGGTATAAATAATAATAATAAATTACACTTATATAGCGCTTAATACAGCGTATTACAAGTGTTTACAACATGTTATTTGTATTACCATTAATGGTAATCACATCTGCCTGAAATGAGTACAGTAGGACTGCTATAAAGCATGTTTGCAGATACTTGGCAAACATTTCTTAGAAAACTTTACAAGGTGATCCAAACACAGGTACATATATTAATCAAGATTTTATGTCTGAATAGCTATAGCCTTCAAATCTGGATTAGGGTATCCCTGCTTTGGCCTTACCACATGAATAAATTGAAAGAGCTTGCTTGTTGTTGTAGAATATTAGGCTTATATACCCTGGCTGCATATATATATCTCAGTCAAATCTGATAGTTGAAATCTAATTCTGGCTCTTGGTTGGATTATAGGTCGGTGAGGGGGTTTGGCAGTATAAGGGTTTTCATGGGACAAAATGTAGATCTTAGGGGGCAGATAGAAAATATAACAAAAAAAGACAGAAAGAATTGTCTGAAAAGAGGAAACCGAAAATAAGAAGAAGAAGAAGTAAATGAACGAAAATCAGTGCTGAATATGTTGAGTGCAGCATGCAATCAAGGAATCATTACAAACGTATTTATTTATTTATTTATTTATTAAGTTACCAGAGCTGATTTCTCATCCCGATAATCTTAATCATCCTCTTAATTGCTGTTAGATGCAAGCAATGTAAACCCTGAAAACATGAAAATGGCCAATTCTTCTGTCATCTTGGCTTTAAAACTGGATTTGTCATTTTGTCCTATAATTTCTCACTTTGACAACTGATAAATGAGAAAGGTTTGAATTATGTGAACGACTCTCTCCACCTCATGAATGTCTTGCTCTCTCTCTCTCTCTCGAGATCTTTAGACATTAAGGCAAAAAACTAAATAAAGGAAAAATCTCAACAACAAAAAAAAGAGAAAAAATGAAAATGTTGTGAAGTTTCCCATGATCATCATTCATTTAATACCTTGAAAATTGCTGGAGGCTCATTTATCAAAAATTTGGAGAAATAAAACAAGAAGGAAAGTGATCTGTTATGACATTCTTGATAAAAAACCAATCACCGAAATTAGATATCGAAAGAAATAATTCATATTTAATCTCGATGCATTAATTGCTAGCTAGCTAGGCTGGGGTGAAAACAATATTGTAATATGGTTATTTGCTAGATTATTGAAATTTGCCTTAAAGCTTTTATACTGTAGCTCTCTTTAGGGTTGTTGCAATATTAAGCTGTTTTAAAGTTACATTTCTCGATCCCAAGCGGAAGCATGTCGTAAATTGCATCATATTTAAAGATTCAAACTTATTAAAATCCGAGAGGAAAACGAACGGTCTCTATTGGGTGGTGGAATGAGAAGGGAGAGGTCAATGACTTGTGGGAGGTCGATCATAGAGGGTGTACAGTGTTAAAAGGTTACCAGTTCACCCTAGATATGGTATAGCAAGAGTGCTGAGCTTGTGAGGAGATAGGTAAGCTGGTCACTTGTAAATATCCAAACCTGGTGAGTTTTGGAATTTTTAAGAAGATAGGAAGGGTGATGGTAAGGATGGGGGAGGGGTGGGAGAGGGGTGGAAAGTAGAGATAAACTGGGGAAGATACACTGTTTCCTAAGCACCGTTGTTCATTAATCAGACAACTAAGTTGCCTGTCCATCTGTCTCTTTTAAATGTAACAAAGATCCTGCTCGGATAAAAACGCCACACAGGCTCTCATATACAGTTTTATGTGAGTTTGTGTTATTTTGAGATCATCTTCTTTGCTCAGCTGAGCATGTAGTTGTATGAAGTAATATAGGTTGATTGTTTGAAGCAGAAGAACTAAATGGAAGAAATTAAACTTGCAATTAGAAAGAAATTTCACCCTGATTTGAAGACCTTGAATACAGAACAGAAGTATTATGTGTTGATTGCAAAGTCAAGGTTCTTTCTGCACAAAAGATCAATAATTGACTACACTTTTTTCTGGGGGGGGGGTGGGAAGTAGCGACTTTTTGCTTCAAAAAGAAGAAGAAAGACATTGAGTAATAGATCTAGGGCAAACATAAGAAAAAACCCACTGTGGCTAAAATGTCCTTCAAAATGGCAATTGCATTCATATATATATCTTACATTGTAACTAGTAATCCACTCAAGGTGACTTCTTCTATTCCTTGGTGTTAAAAAGGATCCTTTTAAAACCGAGCAAATTGTGTAATATAGCCTAAGTCGGCGTTGCAAGCGGAGTCTACAGAATTTTATTTTGGTTTTACAGTTTAAGTGGAGTATCTTTGCTGCAAAGGTTTCTTGCATTTGTGTGATTAGTCAAAGCTTTTAGGACAATTGCATACATCGTTGTTTGTATGTCTCTTGAGATAGTACCTGCTTAAAGGTATGCTGTATTGGCCGCAAATATGCTAGATATTCAAATACGGTCACTTTTGGTCAAAATTCTTAGACTGTTTTTTATTACAAACCTTTGAGGAAATTTTCCTCACTGGGGCATTCAGTTATCTTATATGTGTTCCTTTATTAAAAAATGTCTAAGAACAATTTGGGGAGTGAAGACCTCCAGAAAAGTACTTTTTGAAGACATAATTTGGGGCCTATACTAACTATTTTATCAGCTTTTATTTAAATGTGGTATACAAATTCCATTTCACCTAACACCATTTTCCTCGACAAATTTTGAATGACAGCATTGTATAACAATTATTTTCAGACCACAAAGTGCTTTGCTTCTTGACTTTTAGAAATATAGCTGTAGACGTTGTTAACTTGATGGACTGTGTGCTAATTAGTAAACAAGGTCATACGACATCCATCCACTTTCCATTATTAAGTGGAGCCTAAAGTGGTATCGAAATTTATACCCTGAACTGAATGTAAGCTTTCTCCTCTCTCTCAATATCAAAAATAATTTATTATTTTATATTAAATAATAATTAGGTTTGTATACAGTAATTATAAAGTAGTTGACTTGTTTCGTTACTGACATAGTTTACAAACCACCACATCACACTGCCACAACATTTAACCTGTTTTTCACTTTAATGGTAAAACAGAGCCGTGCACTCTTTATTGATGGACAAATATTTGTCCGGCAACTAATTGATCTGACCGAGCCGGTGCTCGGGTAATGGCATTAACTTTAATCCATTCATTTGTTTGGTAAAGCAACAGAATAGTTTCCTGTGGTATTAAACGTCTGTTATTCAAAATAACAGACTGAACAGCATTTATATCTTGCGTTTGATTTTGCAGGATGGGCTGCTGCAAATGTTAACTCTTTTTAAAGGTTAGGGGGTGAGGAAGGGGTGGGGGGCATCAGGATTTTGGCTTCCACAATGTACCAGTACTGTAGGAAAAAATGTTTCTGCCTAATTTGACGGGCCCTCCCTTGCGCTGAGATACAGTAAGACAAAGTCTATAGATCTCAGTGAAGTGAGTTGAGCAGATCAACCACATGCCAGTTGAAATCTGAACATTTAAACATCTTGTATTGACTTTAAACGTTTCTTGCAATAGGTTATCATTTGCTGCAAACACTGCTAACACCAACTGACTGATTTCAACTTTGGACATGTTGTCGATCTAACGCTGCATAACTTACCTTTCATGTACAGTATGCACATGTGTGTGTAGAAAGATAATAATAATAATAAATAATAATGGACATTTATAATGCGCCAGTATCCGTCAAAAGAGACGCTCATGGCGCAGTGACACAAACAGTGTGACAGCCCCCCAAAAAAAGTGAACATAGTACAACTAGACAAAAATGCAAGCAAAAATGGGCAACTGAACAATGAATTAAACAGTTTGCATCAGATGAGTCTTGAGTTATAAAGTGTCGATATTTTCTCCTTCCTTTTCAGGAGAGCTCGTTGCCAGGGCGACACATTACTTACAGAATTTCCAGAAGCTCTCGGCTAGTTACCACCAGCACTGTGAGATGTCTTGGTCCTCGAGCGCACTGCAAACACTGTTCCATTACATGAGATGTAATCAGTTGGAAAACCAAGATGCCCCGACCGATCACCATCAGCATACCATACAGCTAACGCCTGAAAGGTGAGAGTTATTTTTTGTGTAAATTTAAATCAACTTCCCTGTGACCATTTATAGTGTCGTTAGCATATTTGGGGCCAATCGATACAGAGGAGAGGTGTAAATGGTGTCATCGTAGGCATAACTCTGGTGTTTATATGAAACATTACAGAGCACGTTACAAAACTTCCAAGGAAGGGGGGGGGGGGGATTTGGTGTTCTTTTGTCAATTTCGGTTTAAAGATTCTAGGCTGTTTTGTCTTTTAAAAATTAAGTTGAGTTTTGAGGTTTGCTTTCTTCTAGACAAAGCTAATTGTGACATCAAATACTCAGTTTATAATGACATCAGGATTATAGACATGCTATATCTCATTTCCTTGTCAAAGTCATCCATTCCTATGTCTTCATTTAGACGTCTTGATCTGCAAAAATGTTTTGGTGATAAACCTATTCAAGAGGACAATCAAAGCAATGTTTCATTAAGTTTTGACAGTTTGCCAACATTGTGTATGTATATATATGTACAGTATCCCTAGATACATGAAGAGTACGAAAATATCACAGTGAGGTTAATGCGTATTAAGAACAGTCGGAGCATAACAGCAAGTTTGTTATTTTTGAATATCGATGGGATGGAGGATGACATGCCGACCGTTGAACGGTGGATACGATTAATTTGTTCAACAAAAGCAAGTGGAAGTTAGATGTACTGTAGACTCTGGGGGAATGGTGAGCTCAGGAAAGGAACCATGACAAGGATGTGATCTAATAAGACAATGAGAGATGTATTCAAGGTCACATTTTAAGCCTGTCTATATCGTCAAACTTTTAAGAGCAACTTTTCGGCATCTTGTTTTAACAATTTTTTTTACCAAATCACAATTTTAAGGGAGTCAGAACTTTGCATCACAGCTAGCAGTTAAGTTTATTTTTAGACAGTATGACAGGACAATATATAGCTCTCACAAAAAGTAATCACTTGAGGAATTAGAGAAGTGAGCATCTTTGCAGCTTTTCACATGGTTTTTAAAGGTATATTGTATTGGCCCCAAATATGCTAGATACTCAAATATGGTCACCTTTGGTCAAAATTCTTCAACTGTTGTTAGGAAATTGTCCTCAACTTAGACATTCAGTCATCTTGTGTGTTCCTTAAAAATGTCTGAGAACAATTTGGAGAGTAAAGATCTCCAGGAAAGTACTCTTTGAAAACTTCTAGCAATTATAGTGTGCTATAATTTGGGGCCTATACTGACTACCTTTAAGCAACTGGCCAGTATGAAGACACAACATTACAGCTCACACTAAAGTCAGTGCTTGAACAATCAGTCCACTATGACAGATACATTTTACACTTTCCAAAGCCTTTTGCAACTCCTGAGGGCTAGTATAAACAAAACATTACAGCTAATAGTAGTCTACTTTTTAATCACCACAGTAAGGCAATAACCAGTTCACAGAACTAACTGTGTTTGTTACTGCTCCCAAGGGCCTTTTTTAACCCTAGGACAGTATGACAGAACATTACAGTCCGCAGGACTTGTAGTAGTCTACTCGATACAAGCGGGGCCAATATAAAGTCAAAACCGACCGTTAACAGAACTCAGTTGGCTTCAGTCGTCAACTTTCGTATCATATATAATGCTAATTATGAGATGCCTTTTGGTAACAGGATATTAAGTCAAACTTGCGTGCTTCGTGATTAATTGGAGCTCTCAATTCATTATCGTCCCTAGACAGTTTTGAGGAGAACAGTGTGCTGTTATTGAACCAAAACAACAGTGTTTTCTATTTAAAACATTCTCCCACAGCTCATGTTCCATGACAGCATTCATGTTAGATTTGAAACAAATCTAGTTTTTGATGTTCACATTTTTTTTTTGGAATCTCTGTAGGCCTACTTTCCAATTATAGGATGATGTTAATTAAGATAATCTAGAAAGTATTCTTAAAGGCATTGAAAACTCGCCCCAAACCGCGTGCCGCCCTCTGAAAATGTTAACTTTCCATTGCTTGCAAGTGACATTTTGTTTGTGTCACTACAAAATGCATACAGTAATGAAACGTGATACCTTGTTATCTTTAGCTGGACCTTAAATGTCCATCGCTGTATTGTTTGTACACTGTGCTGTGGGTATTGACCACAGCTGTATGTACTGACTGTACACTAGTGTCTTATTACCAGTGGTAGCGAGCTGTGTGCATATTTTCTGGGATCGATGGTGGTGTCTGACACTTCTGTTACACCTCATTCGAAACTAGGTCAGATTACCGGCATTAGACATTTCTTTTTGTGCGAGTCTTCACACCCTTTAAATTACAATTTGGAAAACTTTCAAACAGGAGTATATATAGGCTAGTACAGTAAGTACTATCTGCTGTGTCCTCAACAAGTAAAGTAAAGTTTTAATGCATTTAGAGAGTGTCCTAGGCCCAATCATATTTTGTTTTATTCCTTGTTGGAGGCAAGATGAATCTTTGTGGTGGTGTGTGTGTGTGTATGTATGTAAACAGGGTATAACCTCAAAAAGTAACTGTGGATTAACTTTATATACTTGGTATGTGGATCCGTCTTATTGAGTAAAAGAAGTCTATTTTCTTCGGTGAAGTTCAATGGTCATTTGGGGTCAACAGAGGTCAAAGTCTGAAAACTTTGTGAACATGGATAACTCAAAAATGTTTCTTTGTTGACCTTTTGAATTTTGAACAAAATTGTATTGCAAGGAATCATGCACAAAGCTATTACTGGCTTTCTGGCTTTAACTTTTTCCCTTTAATTTGTTAATTATTTTTTTCTGTTGTTAAAATTCACTGTCTTACAGTAGTTTGTTATAAACAGCTTATAATATTCCTTTAGAATATGTTTACAAAGTAAGGTTTGTGTTTAAACACACCTAATGTTTTAATGTCTTCAATAATATTCTAGCTGGCAGTGTTGCTATCTGTCTGAGGTAAGGGGAAAGTTGCCATGGCGATGTTTTACGGTGCCTGTCAAAAACTTAAGAAACAGGAGCCGACAATCAATTAGTTTGTTGTATGTTTTAATTGATTGTGCAAGGTAGTTTTCTTATGAGAATTGTTCAAGGAACTTCTGTATATATGCAGGGACACATTCACGGACGAGTCTGCCCAATGACGGAGGTCTTGACGTCATTCATAATCTGATGATTCAGGTTTTGTTTGATGCCTAAAATGTCTTCTTTTAAAATGACGACATGAATTGATGCTCACATGCGTACAGTACATGAGAGAGAGAGAGAGAGGGGGGGTGGGGGGAGAGAAGAGCAGAGAAATTATGGATTAAACTATTTCAACCAGATGGAGGCTTGTGCAATGCAGTATGTTATCTCAGGGTAGTGTGTGTGTGATTTCATACATGACCATGAATAAAAGAAGTAAGAAGAAGAAAGGAAAATTAATTTGATTGGTTTAAATATCAATAATGTGTCTCATTTTTAGAAGGGTGAGAGAGGGGTTAGTAGGGAAGGGAAAGTGGCAGACACATACAGGAAATAGTAGGACCCGTCTATAGACCACCTGAAAGATATCTAAGGAGAATAACTAACTTGCTGAATGTGAAGAGAGAGGGTGGAAGAGAGGAGCGGTAGAGGTGGGGGGGGGGAAGGGGGTAATAGTTGACACAGGGCACAGAGGTGTAGTGCAACGTGAGGTCAGGGATGGGTATATGAATACGTAGTTCCTATTTCATTGCATGTCATTGAATGTTGTTAAAGGCATTGAAGACTCGACCCAAACCGCGTGCGGCCATCTGAAAAAGTTAACTTTCTGTTGCTTGCAAGTGACGTTTTTCTCTTGTCGCTACAAAATGCAGACAGTAATGAAACGTGATACCTTGTTATCTTTAGCTGGACCTGAGATGTCCATCGCTGTATTGTTTGTACACTGTGCTGTGGGTATTGACCGCAGCTGTATGTACTGACTGTACACTAGTGTCTAATTACCGATGGTAGCAAGCTGTGTGTGTGTATTTTCTGGGATCGATGGTGGGGTGTCTAACACTTCTGTTATACCTCATACGAAACTAGGTCAGATTACCGGCATTAGACGTTTCTCTTTGCGAGAGTCTTCACACCCTTTTAACACAGATATATCATTGTGTTTCTCTCAGATCCTTCGTGGTGTTACCGCCTCTCCTAGAGTGGATACGAGTCGGCTCTGCTCACTGCCTCCATCGATTCGGATCCAGCATCGACTCAGACGACGTCTTGCAGGCGGCCAGGGTCCTGCTACCCGGTATGGATTGCCCAGTCAGACCACTAAGGTGAGTTAATTCACAAATTAGAGTTTGATGAGAAATTTATAGGGGATGAGGGGGAATTATGGAAGCTATAAATAGCCACTTTGGGGAATCATTGTGCCAGGTTCTGCATTCTTTTGACCAACTTCTTCATTCGCCATAGTTATTACCTACCTCTTTTCCCTTCAGAAAATATTGGAAACGAAAGAAAGTACAAACTGTGATGCCTATAAACCGTTTCAAGTAAATAACATGTTTTCAGTCTCCTTTGAAATTTTGAGTCGGCTACTTTCAAGTTCCTCCAAACTCCCTCCCTCCCTCCCTCACCCACACTCCCTCTTTATTCTCTCTACCGCACTTCCTCACCCCCAACCTCTCCGCTACATCTCCTCCCTCTTTCCCCCTCCCCTCTTCCCCTCCAAAAGAAACGGGAAAAAAAAGATTCGCTGGCTTGAGAACTTCGAGAAGATACTATGCCCCTGTTTGGAATGGGAAATAGTTTGGAAAATGTCAAAGACTTTTTTTCGGGCACAATCTGCTGTCTGCTCCATATCAGGCACTATACATTTTGATATAACATTAAGTCAGGATCGCCTTCAG
>JAIPMN010005680.1:0-40945 GCA_020650975.1 Apostichopus californicus
TATATAAATGTTTATACTTATCACTGATTCGGTCACGTCATATGTTCATATTGTCTGATATGCCGGATGTAATCTACATTAATCCAAGGCCACCATCCATGCTAATAAGACACATATATATGTATTTATCAGAGATAATATCTCAAGAGAGATTTAGAATACTTGTGCAGCTTGTGAAGTGCATGGATGTTTGTGCATTTTGCTAACAAGACAGGTACTGAGAGAACAATTGTTTTCAATTAAATTGGTATCTGTAGTATAAATCAAGTCATGTTTCAAGAACACTAAAGAGTCGAGCAGCTCTTGATTTTATTTGCCATTCAGTGAAGAGTTGATGATGTGTTTCAAATTATCATCACCATATCTTCGTTGCCATAACGTTTCTCTATTGCAAGCATGCACTTAACTCTGCTGTGAACCCCAGCTCTGGGTTAACTCCTTTGTACTATATAGATAGGGAAATATTGTATGCTTCATGGGGTAGGTTTTCGTCGATCTTGTGTTACGAAGTTTCGTATATAAATCAATAGTGAAATAACAGACTCACCAAAGCTAAAACCGACTCTATAGATCTACAACATGCAACTCCATAGCTTTTTTTAATTTTTTTTTTATGTCAACTCAAAATAGAATGTTACTATACTGTATTAATTGTATTGATTGAAACAAGATTGATTCAAAAGTATAAGCCTACATTGAGCGTTTCAAGTCCATTATTCATTAGATTTGTAAGTGCATAAATTAGGCTGCTGTAATTCATACCGTATGCAATCAAACGGATGCAAATTTATGACGCTAGGCTAGATTAATGATGCAATTAAGATATATGTAGGGGGCTTTGTTCAGAGTAACGCCGTCTTAATCTCCCTTAAGTCAAACTAAACGGATTAACTCGCGAAATGGAAACACTTCCTTTTGGTTTCAGGGAAGGGAAAACTATATGGAGTCAATCTTACCGACCTTGCACAATTGTGAGGGAACAGAGGATTGCAAAGACGGCAATGACTGTAACATTTTGGAGACTGATGACCTTTGACATTTGAGTTCCACCAGAAAAGGTACATGTTTTGTTCATCTTGCAAACAATGATCCAAAGGCTATGACAATGAACCATAGACAATGACACAAGGACAATGATAATGACACACAGACAATGACAATTACAAAAAGACAATGGCAATGACAGACATGTCAATGACACAAAGACAATGACCCATAGACAATGACACAAAGACAATGACACAAAGACATTGACACTGACCCATAGACAAAGACAATGACAAAAAGACAATGACACAAAGACAATGACACAAACAATGACAAAAAGACAATGACAAAAGCAAAGACAATGACAATGACAATGACAATGCAGCAAAGATAATGACAAAGAGACACAAACCCAATTATCATTATCATTATCATTTATCTATTTGATATATAGATGATATGGACTAAAAACTTCTCACAACAAAAATAAAAATCCGTTCTTCACTTTACCATTTGGATGACATCACAGGTTCATTTTCCTTGCACATACAAGGCTGACGACTTGAACAAGTCTAAATATGACATTGACAAGCCCCGTTGCGTGAATTATTTATAATTCACTGATAATTTATGTGATTATGGCTGATAGATTATGGCTGATAATTTGAACAGAAAAACCAAAAACCAAAGAGAAAAGTCGAAGGTTTCAGCAGCTCCTATAGTGGCCCAGTGACATCCACGTTTTACTATAAATGACAACCCTGCAGACACGACTTTAAAGGGTGTGAAGACTCGCGCAAAAAGAAACGTGTAATGCCGGTAATCTGACCTAGTTTCGAATGAGGTGTAACAGAAGTGTTAAACACCACCATCGATCCCAGAAAATACACACACAGCTTGCTACCGTCGGTAATATAGACCCTAGTGTACAGTCAGTACATACAGCTGCGGTCAATACCCACATCACAGTATACAAACGACGTATACAGCGATGGACATCTCAGGTCCAGCTAAAGATAACAAGGTAGCACGTTTCATTACTGTCTGCATTTTGTAGCGACACGAACAAAACGTCAACAGAAAGTTAACTTTTTCAGATAGCTGCACACGGGTTGGGGTGAGTCTTTAATGCCTTTAAACTTGAGTTTGTGTCTCCTCCTTTAAGACATTCATAATAGCCTGTTTATTGGCACTGTCAAAAATCTCATCCTTGAACTGTACAGTTTTATTAAAAGGCTATAGTGAGCAGTCCAGTGTGATAATTGATGCGTCGCATGGATGCCACACTATCTATACTTGCTAAGTACTTCAGTTCTGGACTGTTCAAGTTTTCATCACAAACCTTAAAAGAGTTTTTCTCGCGTGATTTATCAATTTCCTCTCTAAATTTCATCAACTTGAATTCAAGGAGTGAAAAATAAAGAAAGAAGAAACGTTAAACTGCGTGTGATCTTAAAGCATATATTGCCCCAATATTTTCCCTTAGATTTGATTTTCTTACCTTGTCTATATTTAACCTCTATTTTTTTCAAAGGCTCATCAGAAACAGAAAACAAACCCCTCTACTTTGCATTGAAACAACAACTTTTAGACTTTAATAATTAGGTCAACTTTTTTCTCAATTTTTAATCTTGTTCACATCATTATTTTATTTTGCTTTATTTTATTTTATTTCACCTTTATTTTGAGAGGGTTACTCGGTTTAGCCGAGGCTGATCTTCTTGAACCTCTTGAATATATATGCAATAATAAATTAGAATGTAAGAACCAACACGTAAAAAGATTTTAAAAGAATTAAGTAGATCACCTTAAAAGTAAACGAATACTGAATGGCAAACGAACACAACGAGCTCGATATAAAACGGTAATGAAGTAACAACATTGATAACTAAAAATTATTGTTTAGTGCTAGGTATAATGCCCTATATTCTGAATAGTCATTGTATAATAGACACTGTTCTTGAAACACTAAGAATCTGAATACGTTAAAAATAGCCGTCATGCCTTCAATAAGAAAGGTTCGATGTTATATTGCATCTTTCAGATGGGGTGAATCTTCAATGCAATGTCTCTTATGTGCTTCCGTATATACGTCGAGGTACGGCTGTACTGTAAGATTACGCAATCACAGGCATGCTGATCAGCTGATATAACGATGCAATAACATTTAACAAGGAGAAAAGGAGGGAGTAAAAGATAAACGCCAAGACACCGGGAAGAGAAGAGGAACATTTACAGGCGCGTATCCAGGGGGGCGTTGGGGGCACGCGCCCCCCGGGTTAGAAAAAGAGGAGAGGAAAAAAAAGAGAAGAAAAAAGAGGGGGGAAAAAAGAGAAGGAAGGGGAGGAAGGAAGGGAAAAGAAAAAGAAGAAAGAGAGAAAAAGGAGAAAAGGAGGGAGTAGAAGATAAACGACAAGACACCGGGAAGAGAAGAGGAACAGTCATAATTACAGCGCTGATCACTATTATATACACAGGGTAGCCAGTGACGAATCGAGGATTACGGAGGGGGTGTGCGCCTCACCCTACCCCTTATACCGACAACTCCATTTTTGACGTTTCCATGCATTTTCCCTCTCTCACTAATGTAGATATATATATATATATATCTAGGGATGAAAATCCCAAGATCTTCAGTGTGTAATGAACTAAAACTGTGCGTCTTTCGAAATGAAAAGAAGTGGGGCAAAGTAGCGTAACTCATATGGGCTCGGACCGTGCTGAGCAGGTGGCCCGACCAAAAGGGGCCACCGCTATACTGATGCATAGAAAAAGGGTATACCTCGTTGGATAGGGAGGGCCCGTTTTACTGGGAAAGAAAAAAAAAACTCATGCAAAGACTGAACAAGACAATATACATATTTTCACGTGATACGGAATACGGACATGATCATTGGGTATTAATGTCTGTATCGAGCTAGTTGTGTTATTTAAGGTTACAGCAAGCACTCAATTTTAATTGCTGTTATATTATTAATCCTAATATTTACTGGCGCTAAGCTAATTCTTCCAAGACTGACATTTCTGTTCTCTGTTCTCAATTAGGCTAAATAGCTAACATGGCAGAATCTGGAAGCAAAGGCAAGATCGGAATTGTAGGGAGGTGAGCTGAATTATGCCGTTAGGCTTTACTAGCCTACTTGCCAGTAATGGGCTATATGATGCCTAGGCTATAGTTCTAAATGAGACCTACGTTAAGCCTAGTTACTTATTTTAAGCTTACAGAAGTTACACAGCCCTAGACCCCTAGACTGAGGACATCAGTTTGAATGATACGACGTCTAACGTTAAGCCTAACTTGAACATCAGTACACACACACAAACAAAAACCTTTAGGGTTAGGCCTAGGTCTATACAGTACCACATATCAACAAAAATGTGTATACGTGTGGGGGGGGGGGCAGGGGTTGGGATCAAGTCCTGTCTGCCACATTTTAATGTTTTACAGTGTAATTGTGCAGTAGGCTTAGGGCTAGGATATCATTTGTTGCTGATTTAAAGGCATTGAAGACTCGCCCCAAACCGCGTGCGGCCATCTGAAAAAGTTAACTTCCTGTTGCTTGCAAGTGACGTGTTTGTGTCACTATAAAATGCAGACAGTAATGAAACGTGATACCTTAATTGTTATCTTTAGCTGGACCTGAGATGTCCATCGCTGTATCGTTTGTATACTGTGCTGTGGGTATTGACCGCAGCTGTATGTAGGCTACTGACTGTACACTAGTGTCATTATAATTACCGACGGTAGCAAGCTGTGTGTGTATTTTCTGGGATCGATGGTAGTGTTTAACACTAGGTCAAATTACCGGCATTAGACGTTTCTTTTTGCGCGTGTCTTCACACCCTTTAATGTGACTACATGCCTAGGCTATGTCTTTAATTGTTTTTAATGCCATTAATGTCTGATACACTAGCTGGCAGTAGTCTAGTCCTATGTGTATGTACCACAGCAGGTAGACACAAATTATATTGAGTGTGCTTAGAAGTGGCCAACACCCATAGATCGCTTATCCTAAAATAGGATCCACCTCCACATAGGTTTGTGTTTTGTTTTAGTCAACCACATGTGGTAGACTTAGTATCAAGTCGGTCTCTAGTGCCTCTTAGCAGCACAGTGGAATAAGATGCAAATAAGTATGAGATATGTTGTTATGGTATCTAATGAATGTACACCCTAGCTCTGGCCACTTGTCTGAGTGAATAAATGGATGTCATGTTTATCTCCAATCTAAAGCTATTCTCCATTGTTATGATTATTAGACTTTTCAACTTACACGTTCGAGATATATGACAAATTACATGGTTTTTCGTTGGCTTAAATAGGTCAACTGCAATGTTTCAAAACTGTGTTTATTTTTTATCACTTCTGTCTTATTCGTAGTGGACTCATCGGCAAGAGTTGGGCGATGATTTTTGCCAGCGCTGGATATAATGTTGTCATTTATGATATCCTACCATCACAGGTAATTCCTACAGTTATTGCTGAATATAATGTATGCAAGTCAATAGAGCTCTACAGACTCCTGTTCCTGCTGTTTCTTGATTTGAAGTTTTCTCCTTCGATAAAAATCTGTTTTTCTTACAATTTATGGAATTGAACATGTGTAAATATATTTCTTTGTACACAAAGTAAATATTGGTAAACAATTACTGTCAACATATCTGATAGCTCTCTAAACTAAGAGGGCCTCATTATGTATGTATGTATGGGTGTTTGTATGTATGTGTGTATGTATGCATGTGTTTTAGATCATCCTGCAAGCAGGAACTTGCAAAGAAGCCTCATTGGCTTATCAAAGCCGCAAGCTGACGGAAGTCAGTCTCTTACATTCATATTTAACATCCATGATTATGAATTGTCAATTGTCAATAACTCTGTAACTGGATGACATTAATCTTGGAGTGACTCGAACTGGGGACCTTATGATTGGAAGGCACCGGCGTTAACCACTGAGCTAACACTCCACTGTTAAATTCTCCACTGTATGAATTCTCTACTTAGGTATTGTACTAAAAACAATTATACTACGAAGGCATTGTACTACTGTAAGAACCCTTTATTAAATTATCTCTTTTGTTGTTTATGTTACAGTAGCTCATTACTGTGAAATGTATGATACAAAAAGATTGAATTTCAAGAAAAAGAGAAAGTTAGTTTATGCCTACTCAGAGCCAGGGAATAAAGTAGTGTTTCAAATTTTGTGTACATTACAGTTTTGAAGGCCCTAAACTTTTGAAGGTTCAAAAACTGCTACTCATCTGTTCACATGTATAGCCGTTTGCCCATTTTGAATAACACTTTGCGATGCAATACCGAATAAATTATTCCCTTTTCTTTAAATTTTGTAGGTCAAAGATGCTCTGGCGTCAGTCAAGACCCAGTTAAAGGACTTAAACAAGTCTGGCATGTTGAGAGGTTCATTATCAGCAGATGAACAATTTTCTCTTATCTCTGGATGTAGTAATCTACAGGATACAGTGAAAGATGCAATATATGTTCAGGTTTGTTTAAACACAATGTTTGACAAAGTAATCCTAACAGCCTGAATCTGTCAATGGATTCATATTAGTTGGTCGTATTTAGCAAGCATCAAAATAAGTAGATAATACCTTTATTAAAGGATTGGTTCAGTTGTCATACATGTTTATGTTATATGAAAGAGGACAATAAAAGAAACACAATGGTGAAAAAATTGTTCAAATATCTTTTTCGGTTAAAGAGATATTCAAGTGTAAAGTTTTATCAGTTTGTGTAGAACTGCTGAAATCTGACTAGCTGTGATGTCACATCCTCACATTCCTGAAAAGTCTTTGTTTTTTTTCTCTAAATATTTTGTGAGATTTCATGACTTTCAACCAAAAGATATGTCAGGAGATCTCATATTTGTCAAAGGAAGTATTTGAGATTAAACATCTGAAGAATTTTTGATTATATTATTTTCAAATGTAAATATTTTTTAAAGAAATATATTCACAAATGTTAAGGAATTGAGGATGTGACATCACACCCCCACAGTAAGTCTTTCTACACCAGTCGTTTTCAAAGAAATTTTGATATCTTCAAAGTGTCATATCTCCTTAACAGAGCATGCTATCAGTAGTTTCTTCACTGTTCTTTTTGTCTTTTTGTGCTCTTTCATACAAAATAGACATGTCAAACACCTGAACCAATCCTTTAATTTTATCAGTTAATCAGTATATTTGAAAATGTTCGTTAATAATTATCATTATTGACAGTTTGCAGTAATCTACACGATACAGTGAAAGATGCAATATATGTTCAGGTTTGTGTAAACACCAGGCGCGTAGCCAGGCATTTGCCAACGGAGTGGCGAAACTGTAGGCAAACTATCAGAGCCGCAGATACGGCATTGCAAACTATCTAAGTGTAGCGCCACCATGGTTGGCGCGAAGCGTACAAGAAAATTTTGGCTGAAAATGCCTCTCAGATCGCTGGAAATGGCACTTCCCAGGCCTTGTAAGTTGCATCTTAGCATTTTCTCTTTTGAAATTACCAGCGATATCATTAAAACATTAAAAAAAAATAAAAAAATATGCCCAAGGGGAGGGGGGCGGCTGCCCCCTTCGCCCCCCCTTGGCTACGCGCCTGGTAAACACAATGTTTGACAAAGTAATCCTAACAGCCTGAATCTGTCAATGGATACATATTAGTTGGTCGTATTTAGCAAGCATCAAAATAAGTAGATAATACCTTTATTCATTTTATCAGTTAATCAGTATATTTGAAATTGTTCGTTAATAATTATCATTATTGACAGTTTGTGAGGTACAGTAGTTAAACGGTCATGTGATATACCACAATAGGTCAGCATTTGTGAAAATGACTTTGAGACCTCAAATATTTTGGCGATACCTGGCTGGGGATTGGAAAGGGGGGGGGTAAGTTTTCCCATGTTGTCTGCCATGTGTAAAGTTGTTTATTGTTATTTATGCCTTTGTAGTATTGTTAGGCCTCCTTTTTTGTCCATTTTGTCACTGGTAATGAACTATTCATATTGAAAAAAGGGTCATTTGCAAATACTCCAGGTCAAATAATTATTCAAGAAAATGATAATAAAACAAAGGCAACCTTAAATAAACTGGTTAAAGATTCCAACTGCATGGTCATGTTACAACTCTTTTGTGGGTCTTGGGATTTTTCCTAGGAATAAGACAAATTTATCTACAGTTTCGGAGCTTGTCGTCAAAGTTCCATCCGGTTATTTTGTTCTTAAGATTGAGTCCATACAACAAGACATTTGTTATGCTTTCCTAGGAATAAGACAATTTATCTACAGTTTCGGAGCTTGTCGTCAAAGTTCCATCCGGTTATTTTGTTCTTAAGATTGAGTCCATACAACAAGACATTTGTTATGCTTTCTGAGCATGGATTCTTTGGGGTGGGGGGAGGGGAGCTGGGGTGGATCTGATGGGTCCTGATTCAGTACCTCATGGAAGATCCTGAGTTGTGGGTTTGAAAGTTTTTTATCTGCTGCACTTTTTTTCTTTTCTTCTTCAAGGAATGCGTGCCAGAGAATCTGGAACTTAAGGAACAAGTCTTCAAGGATATGGAAGCGTTTGTTGACGACGATACCATTTTAGCCAGCTCTACGTCTTGTATACCGCCCTCTAAATTTACCAAAGACCTTCAAAGGAGATCGCAGTGCCTTGTGGCTCATCCAGTTGAGTATCTTTTCCGTACCTACTTTCGTTGACTGCTTTCATTTCATTGTAACATCTGTGTCACTTTTCCCATAGAGATCCTTACTTCATTGGACCATAGGCTACCATCTCTAACAAAGAAGTGATACTGTACCTCCTGTATCAAGGAAGTTCCAACCACTAGTGGTCTGTGATGTCCTCTTAAAGGCATTGAAGACTCGCCCCAAACCCTTCCTCCCTCTGAGAAAGTTAACTTTCTGTTGCTTGCAAGTGAAGTTTTTTTCTTGTCGCTACAAAATGCACACAGTAATAAAACGTGATACCTTGTTATCTTTTATCTAGACCTGAGATGTCCATCACTGCTATGTACACTGTGTTGTGGGTATTGACCGTAGCTGCATTTATTGACTGTACACTAGTGTCTAATTACCGACGGTAGCAAGCTGTGTGTGTATTTTCTGGGATCGATGGTGGTGTTTAACACTTCTGTTACACCTCATTTGAAACTAGGTCAGATAACCGGCATCAGACGTTTCTTTGTGCGCGGGTCTTCACACCCTTTAAAAACCTGATTCGACAGGGTCTCATGACAAATACAATCATTTCTTTATGTCTTCACTCGCTTTAAGACTTTATTCAAGTCTACGTACTGTCTGTAAACACAAAGCAACATCAAATCAAAACTCTTATATTTCTCCCTTCCAAACTAAGACAAATTTTAATTTAATCGTCTAGTTTTAAGGACCGTGGCGGCCATTTTTAGATCCTATATCACATAAGTTTATGATAACGGTTGTGCTTATCTTTGCCTCTAATCTTACAAAAGTGTTTTTATCATTTTCAAAAGACCAATCCACCGTACCACGCTCCATTGGTGGAGGTTGTCCCCTCTGAATGGACGAATCCTGCCTTTATGGATAGAGCCAAGAAGATCCTGGAAGAAGTTGGACAAGTTCCCGTCTGTATCAAACAAGAGTCACCTGGATTTGTCTCGAATCGTGTGCAGTATGCCATCATAAACGAGTGTTGGAGATTAGTCACGGTAAGCACCAGTTAGTAACCATCTCATCTGTTACCTCTCACTGGTGGAACGAGTAAAAAGGATAGTAACGAATAATTTCAAAAATAGGAAAAATGATTTCTTGATTCATTCTAAACTGTAAGAAGAAATTGCATGTACTTTTTTACTTAAATTTTTTGCTGCATTAGTATAATCAAGATGCAGGTACAGTTTGTTAGAAGTCGAAACGACACCTTAGGCCGACAATGGCCGAACATTAACTTCCTTGGGTCAAAGGTTAACTGAATTGATAGGTAAGGTCAAGTTGATGATTGACCGTAAATCACTCAGCCACTGGCTTAATACTGTTTGTTTCCTTATTGGCATTCTGTTCCCTTCATACTTAACAGAAACTGGCATCCAAGCAATCTTTTGAAACTTACCTCCCCGTCCCTCTCCCTTTCCTCAAGCCCCCTTCCCTCCATCCCTCTCCCTTCCCTCCCTCTCCCTTCCTTCCACCTCCCCTTCTCTCCCCCTCCCTTACTCAATATACTTCACGACTAGTATTGACAGTTTCCTCAAAATATTTTAGGATATATTTCAGTACGTGCCTGTTTATTTTGAAAGACCTGGTAATCGTAGATAAATAGTTTTCTCTTGCAGGGATCTTGAAATCAAGTTTTCTGTGAACTCTTGACTTTGTCTTAACCATGCATCTAAGTTTTAAACTTAATGGTTTGTTTATCAAAGCCTCAGGTCCTTGAAAGGCTACTTTTGAACCATAATTGGAGACGGACCAAAACAATTAATATTTTTCCAGCAAAATCCTGTTTGCTCATTGCACTTGTTATATGTTCGCTTTATAAAATCTGTTTTGTATTTGATGAAATTTTTCGCTTTATCTAAGTAGTTTGTCTAAATTTTCAATTTTTTTGTTTTTATATTTTATTTTTTAAATTTTTAAATTTTATTTTGATTGACTGTTTGTTTGTTTTGTTAGGAAGGAGTAATTTCAGCAGAGGACATTGACAAGGTTATGTGGGCGGGGCTTGGAATGAGGTATGCATTCATTGGTCCGTTGGAGGTGATGCATCTCAATGCAGAAGGTAAGGTCCACAAATAATTCTACAAATTTTGATGTATTTGGAAAATATTTACTATTGCTATGGAAAAAATAGATACCTACAAATTATTCACATTTGGGGAATTCCTCTTACATCACACCACATCATAATTGTGTAAAAGTAAGTTGGCCTGAGGTTTTGATCCTAGCAGGATCTTCTTCAAAGGCTAAATGACAAGTAACAGTAACAGAAGGGACAAAAACATGCACAGATACAGACAGGTTAATGAGCCGGGTGAACACAAAGAGATAGATGTAATGGGATTAGTAGACAAGGGATGGAGAGAAGAAAGAAAGAAACCAACAGGGGAAGAGGAGAGGTAGGACATAAACAGTGGAGGGACAAAGAGAGGATTAAGGGAAGGGGGTAGGGAATAAACTGGAGAAGGACAAAGACAGAAGGTGTGGAGCAAAAAGGGTGGAAGAGAGCTATGAGAAGAGGAGTGATGGAGGGGGGGGGGGACAAGTGGAGAAGGAGGGGGGAACAGAAGAAAAGTTAGTCATGTCCTTCCTGAATGTTGAGCCCATCACAATTAACAGACATAGTAGAAACACAAGATCAGCACTTCGGGAACCAACCACTCGGTAAATT
The DNA here is from genome assembly GCA_020650975.1 of Apostichopus californicus. Classification (NCBI taxonomy): domain Eukaryota; kingdom Metazoa; phylum Echinodermata; class Holothuroidea; order Aspidochirotida; family Stichopodidae; genus Apostichopus; species Apostichopus californicus. The sequence goes on from JAIPMN010005680.1 coordinate 11,365, forward strand.
TGGTAGCATATGATCAGTCATAGGGCAGTAGGGCCCCAAAAAAATTATGGCCTATGACCCCCCCCCCCCTCCCATAGTCTTAACTCAGGCCTGGGTATGATTAACAATCCACCACGGTTGTACTAGAAACACAACAACAGCGCTTCAGGGAACCAACTACATTGTAAATACAGTAGCATATGATCAGTCATAGGGCAATAGGGTCCCCAAAATACTAATGGCCTATGACCCCCCCCCCCATAGTAATTATTCCAGGTTTGGGTGTTATTTCCAATCCACGGTCATACCCTTCTCCCCAACCAGCAAACACCTTCACCAAATCTATAGCCATTAGCCAGTATGCATTCATGAATAATTTAGTATTCACATTTGGCGTGGCAGTATTGATACTATGGTTACTTGTAAAAAACCTGCTATACATCTTTTACAAGTGTATAGGAATTTGACCAGTCTGTATAACATTTTGTGATGAGGTACACGATAATTTATTCCCAGGTATGTTATTCCCAGGTATTGTTTAATGGTAAGTCAGAACTGATTTTAATCTGTACATTGTTGCACAGTGCTTGTATTTTAAAGTGGTTTGGGAACTTACTTGAAATATTGGATGAGGGAAAAATGCATTTCAAACACGCTTAAATTTTCCCCACAGGAATGGAAAATTATATCGAAAGGTACGGCCCTACCATAGAGAGTGTTTCATCGACGTTTGGGCCGACTCCAAACTACTCGGGACCGGGCCTGGCGGAGGTGGTCAGACAGATGAAGGAGTTGATTCCGCTCGACAAATTAGCAGAGCAGAGGAAGAAACGGGACGACAGACTCGCAGCTTTAGCAAAATTGAAGCGGGATTTCGATAAACAGGATAAATCAAGTTGAGCAAAGTTAATTATTTAAGTCAAAAATAATCTCCAAATAATTTCTGAACTTCTGATCATTCCAAACCTTTCCAAGAAAGTGACAAACTTTTAGCTCAAGAATGATTTCAGCTTTATAAAAGAGATGAAAATGGCAGAGAGAGTTTTGGCTGTAATTGGAATTCGAAGGAGGGATCTCAGGGGTAGACGACCTGCACCCCCGGGTTATAGCTGTATAGGGAATCGCCACCAACAAAGTACTGGATATCTCAATTGATAGAGTGCAAGGCTTGTAAAGTAGAGGTCATTTCTACAAATCCTCTTCTAGATCAAACTTTGCTCTCTTCAAGTATGTTTATAATTTTCCACAATCCACAGTTTTCTCCTGTTTATCTACATAGAAGATTTTAGTTTAATTTTGAATAGTTGGTGACAGAGGGTTACGATCTAGTCTAGAAAACATTTAATTTGCTGCAAAGTTCGTGATTTAATTTTCTCTAATGGATTTCATTTTTGGTACTTTTTGTATCATGTATATTTTGGTTATTAGTTTGGTTATTAGTTAATGCACCATACAGCAGTAGTCGATACATGATTTGGTTTCATAAATTTAATAATGGTAAATCTGATTGCTAATAATGTTACTGTATTACTATTCAGGTTTACAAGATATTTCACGATTAAAATATGTGAAATCTCTGGACTGCTCATTTAAGTCTCAATTGACAATGTGCCTTCTCAGTGCCAGGGGTTTCAATCAGGGGTGGAGGTACGGTGTGGGAGACATGTCCAATTTTTTGAAGGGTGGGGGACACAACATCAAATGTCCCTCCCACCCCACCCCCCCCCCCCACCACCCTCACAGGTTTAGTGACTGACTCATGTAGGTGCTAGACCTATCAGGCTCATAATGACTCATGTATCTCATAAAGAGAGGGCTCAAACATTGTGCTATGAGATAAGTAGTTATTAACATTTTCTCCTCATCTGCTCAACACCCGATGAAAAATAGAACTTTTCAACTGGGTTGAAATAAGAATTACAGGTTTTATTTATACTTTTTGTCAAAATAGCTCCCGATTTTCAAATATAGTTGGCGGAGTCTCCTTGCCATTTTGTATTTTATTTTTGTATCAATCATGTGATCAAAACATGTAGTCCCGCATGCACAAAGCGACTTTATTAATGACGTCGCCTTCTCATCTAAAAAATAACCAAGTAGTATACCAAGTTCTTTCACCTCGGACTTCAAATGACGCTGATATAATTAGCACAATTGCTGAAAATGCATAGTTCTACATCTTTAACTTTAGGTCAATACTATAAATCATTATAGCATTTTGCAATGCAAAAATAGGGATTTGTGTCTAATTGTGGTCATCTGTTGTAAATGCAGCTCCGGGCAGCAGCAGAATGAGTGACGCCACCAAGGCAATTTTAGCTTCTTCTTTTTTTTGGTTAATTAAAATATTTGAATCATCTATATTCAGAGGCCAAATTCTATTTTAATTAAAGGTTCCTCAGTTAAAATATTTTAATCATCTATTTTCAGAGGGAAAAAATCTGCATAAGAAATTCATTTGATGACATTTCTAACTACGGAGAACCAAGCTAACATTCAAAATGTATCAGGCTTTTAGTCAACAAAATGATATTAATATACGTAGCCTATATAATTAAAACTTCTCAAGAAGATCCACCCAGATGACGTCACAGACCACATTACTGTGACGTCATCTGTATCTTGGAGTAAGAGATGAAATGGTTATTTTCCAGACCCAACATCAACAAAAAAAAGGAAAAGGCATGTTTTGAAGCATGTTGACACATGTATTGGCGTGACCGTGATGTCATGTAATTGTGTATTTAAAGTGAACAGGGACTGACCTTTTTAGAAGCATTTACCTCCCAGACATGTTTGCTTGGTATCTTTAATCTGGAAGCCAAAATATCCATTATGATATTTGACAGAAAGTCATTATCATAAAGACCAATGGAGGCAGCAGAACTCTTGAATGTTTAAACTTTGTTTCTTCAGCAGCAGGTGGTTTGTTTCACAATCTTTCTTCAGAAACTCAGCAGTACACACTGTAAATGGTCTCAGATTGTTTTAATGCGTGTGGTGTTGTGTTTCACGTTGCACGTCAGTGTCGTACGTGTCGTCGTGCGTGTGTTGCATGGGAGTTGCGTCGTGCAGTGTTTCTTGGTTTAAATTACCCTTTATTCTATTTGCTTCTGGTTTATTCTAATTAATTTGTCACAACAACGATTGATAGCGATGGACATGCATCTGATTTGTAGGCTTATAGCCAAAAAATTCATGTAAGTTGTTTTTCCTTAAACCTTCTTTGATGTCACAAATTACATCAGTGTAATTCAAGAATGATATTGTCTATAGTAAGTACAGTTTTATTTTTATGTCATATAATACAATGATTGTTGTTAATGTTAGTTTAGTCACAGGCTTGTTCAGATTGTCCAGAATGACTGTCTAGAACTTACATTGAATAAACTTTGTTCAATGATTTAAGATTTGAACTACGTTGTGTGAATTTTTGGCTCTTGTGACTGTTTAAAATAAATCTGTGAGATTTAAACACCCTTTGGAATATAATCTTTTTAACTGCCTATTTTGACCCATCACCCCACTCCCTCCCCAACAAAAAATGGGTTTCCTGGAATTAATACGAATAAGAAATATTGTTTCCATAACTAACTGACCCAGCATATTCCAGAAATAAATTCGGTCACTGAGATTTTTCACAAGAAGATGTAACCCATCCCTTATAAAGCTTACCTCATAGCTTATTACACTACACAACAGGGCAATGAAGGGGGGTTGCTTCAAACTTGCTAATTTAGATCATACAGCAAAAACTTTTCGTATATTGCGACTTCAGTGTATAGTAACGCTAATACTAGTGCTCGGCCGCGCTTCCACCAAAGGATCGCCACTTGTCCCACTGGAGGTTTCCTGTTCCCCGATCTAGTCATCGGAGTTTTTAATGTGGGTTACTTGACAGAAGAACGACTCGTTTATGTCGACCCGTTAAAGCCCATTTGTTTGTACGTGCCTGGGCTTGGCACTTGTGTTCCTAACATGACGTCATCATTGTCTTGTTTTGAAATCGCATTTTCAGAGATCTGTTTTCGGATGCGAATATTAAAACGTTAATTTCTAATTAGTCCTTGAGGTTTTGAAGGTGATGAGAATAGTTTTGAACATAGATTCTTTCATAGATTCAAAGGAAGTTAAGTTACTCTCGATTAGTTGGATTTTTCATGTCATGGCCTCTTTAAGTTACATGCACTGAACCCTATATATCACGTTAGAGATGAGATAATGAGGCAAGCTTGGCTTACAGTGTTGATTACAGTGTAGTAGCCCCCCCCCCCACCCCACCCCTTTATTCGCTTGCCAAGAACGATAATGAAGTGTAAACAACATTGATAACTGAAAATGATTGTTTTGTGCTAGGTATGATGCCCTAAATTCTGAATAATCATTGTATTATAGACACAGTTCTTGGAACACTAAAAGTCTGAAAACGATCAAAATAGCTGTTATTCCTTCAGGTGGCATACTACTATTAGAGTCTATATCAATCCGATCGATTGTTCTATTGTTCCTATCTCAGGAAAAGTGCCAAAAAGCAGCAGGAGAACATCTTTTGTGACCTGTTATCAATCATAATCTATTTTTTTATGGCTTGCATGTTGAAGAGCATGAATGGAAGTACATGTGGTGAGAAAATTGGGTCAATTGAGGCAATTTTAGACCCCTTTAGGCCCCCCAGGAGCAGCGTAGGAAATTTGTTTACCACTGAGTGAAGAGGTTTATTTACAAGTGACGAAAACTTCCGGCTCGGATAGCAAAAAATCTACACGGTCATGATACGGAAAATTAATGGTTCCATGAAAGGCCAATTTGTCAGCTATCCGGTGATGGGTAGCGTTTAGCTAGTGAAAACTTCGATCTAGACTTAGAGACCACATTACTTTTGTGATTTAGTGTGTAAGTCAAAGGGGCTTTTAATGGGCGTATGCTACCTTAAATAAGATAAGTTCGATATTATTGCAGCTTTCAGATGCGGTGAAATCTTCATGCAATGTCTCTTATGTGCTTCCGTATATACGTCGAGGTACGGCTGTACTGTAATATTACGCAATCGAAGGGCATGCTGATCAGCTGAGATAACGATGCAAAATTACAAGGTTACAGCAAGCACTCAACATTTAATTGCTGTTATATTATTACCCTAATATTTACCGGCGCTAAGCTAATACTTCCAAGACTGGCTTTAATGTTCTCAATTAGGCTTAATAGCTAACATGGCAGAATCTGGAAGCAAAGGCAAGATCGGAATTGTAGGGAGGTGAGCTGAATTATGCCGTTAGGCTTTACTAGTACTAGTACTAGCCTACTGCCAGTAATGGGCTATGGGCTATGAGGCCTACATACCCTTACTACAATAAAACAGAAGCCTAAGTTAAGCCTACTTACTTAATTTAGACTTACACAGCCCTAGAGGACATCAGTTTCAATGTTGCGACGTCTAACCTTAAGCCTAACTTGAACATCAGTACACACACATACCTTCAGGGTTAGGTCTATACAGTACCACATATTTATCAACAAAAATGTGTGTTGGGGGAGGGGGGGGGATCAAGTCCTGTCTGCGTATTTTTTTTTCCCAGGACGAACGTGGGCATCGGCCAATCAAATACCTGGATTCCAAACGTGACGCTTTTTCAAAAAACATGTTCTGAATCTTTTTTCCTAGTTTTGACCCCAGATTATGAACGACAATCCTTCATTTCCATAGGACTAGATCCCTAACCCACTTTCTAAACCCTAACTCTGATTTCAAACGAATTTGTAAATTCCTGAAAAACCTGAAACCCACGTTCGTCCTGGGAAAAAAAAATACGCGTCCTGTCTGTCCCATTTTGGTGGTTCTCAGTGTAATTGTGCAGTAGGCTTAGGGCTATGTCTTTCTTTTGTTTATAATGCTATTGTTTATAGCATTCTTTTGTTTATAATGCTTTTTTTTATAATGCTATTGATGTCTGGCACACCTGTAGTCTAGTCCTTATGTGTATGTACCACAGCAGGTAGACACAAATATTGAGTGTGCATATAAGCTGCCAACCCCCATAGATTGCTTATCCTAATTTAGGATCCACCTCCACATAGGTTTGTGGTTTGTGTTAATCAACCATGGTTTACATTGTATATCAACGAGGAATAATAAGTCGGTCTGTAGTGCCTCTTAGCAGCACAGTGGAATCAAATGCAATAAGTATGAGATATGTTGTTATGGTATCTTATGAATGTACACCCTCTGGCCACTTGTCTGAATGAATAAATGGATGCCATGTTTATCTCCAATCTAAAGCTATTCTCCATTGTTATGATTATTAGACTATTCTACTTACACGTTCGAGATACGACAAATTACATGTTTTTTCGTTGGCCTAAATAGGTTGAGTATTACACTGCCAATGTATCAATACTGTGTTATATAATCACTTCTGTCTTATAGTGGACTGGTCGGCAAGAGTTGGGCGATGATTTTTGCCAGCGCTGGATATAATGTTGTCATTTATGATATTCTACCATCACAGGTAATTCCTACAGTTATTGCTGAATATAAGGTATGCAGTTAAATAGCTACAGACTCCTGTTTCCTGCTGTTTCTTGATTTGGAGTTTTTCCTTTGATAAAAATCTGTTTTTCTTACAATTTATGGAATTGAATGTATAAATATATTTCTTTGTACACAGAGTAAATATTGGTAGACAATTACTGTCAACATATCTGATAGCTCTCTAAACTAAGATAACTTTATGATAAAAGATATTGTACTGACTGCCCTTATTAAATTATGTCTTTTGTTGTTTATATTACAGTAGCTCATTACTGTGTAATGTATGATACAAAGAATAGAGTAGTGTACACTTGGTATTGCGCCAGTATCTGCCTGAAGATGCTCATGGCGCAGTGCCTATAACCAACCGTCTATTATCATTCCATAACCGTTCTCAAGTCACTGTGGACTATACACGATGAGCTGCCACAAAGGGCGCTAAATTGTATTTTTAAAGTCTTTGGTATGACTCGGCCCTGAGACGAACCCGAACCTATCGGCTGATAAGCGGATGCTCTTACCACTAGGCTAACCAGCCGGTATAACTATTAAACTTCAAGAAAAAGGGAAAGTTACTGCTACACATCTGCACCTGTATAGCAGTGAATAACACTTTGCGATGCAATACCAGATAAATTATTCCCTTTTCTTTAATTGTTGTAGGTCAATGATGCTCTGGCGTCAGTCAAGACCCAGTTAAAGGACTTAAACAAGTCTGGCATGTTGAGAGGTTCATTATCAGCAGATGAACAATTTTCTCTTATCTCTGGATGCAGTAATCTACAGGATACAGTGAAAGATGCAATATATGTTCAGGTTTGTTTAAACACAATGTTAGACAATTGTAGTAATTCTAACATCCCAAATCTGTCAATGGATACATATTAGTCGGTCGTATTTAGCAAGCATCAGAATAAGTAGATAATACCTTTATTAATTTTATCAGTTAATCGGTAAATTTGTAAATGTTAGTTAATAATTATCGTTATTGCCAGTTTGTGAGGTACAGTAGTTAAACTGTCATGTGATGTGCCACTAGGGGTCAACATTTGTGAAAATATTTGAGACCTCAAATATTTTGGCGATACCTGGCTGGGGGTTGAAAGGGGGGGTGGGGGTTAGTTTTACCATGTTGTCTGCCATGTGTAAAGTTGTGTATTGTTATTTATGCCTTCGTAGTCTTGTTAGGCCTCTTTTTTCTTTGTTCATTTTGTCACTGACAATGGACTTTTCATATTGAAAAACAAGGGGTCATTTGCAAATTCTCCAGGTCAAATAATTATTCAATTCACTGCAAGAAAAAGATAATTAAGAAAAGACAACCTTTATTAAACTGGTTAAAGATTCCAACTGCATGGTCATGTTACAACTCTTTTGTGGGTCTTGAGATTTTTCTAGGAATCAGACAAATTTATCTACAGTTTCGGAGTTTGTCATCAAAGTTTCATCCGGTTATTTTGTTCTGAAGATTGGGTCCATACAACAAGACATTTTTTATGCTCTCTGAGCATGGATTCTTTGGGGTGGGGGGGGGAGGGGGATCTGATGGGTCCTGATTCAGTACCTCATGGAATATCCTGAGTTTTGGGTCTGAAAGTTTTTTATCTGCTAGACTTTTTTTCTTTTCTTCTTCAAGGAATGCGTGCCAGAGAATCTGGAACTTAAGGAACAAGTCTTCAAGGAAATGGAAGCGTTTGTTGACGACGATACCATTTTAGCCAGCTCTACGTCTTGTATACCGCCCTCTAAATTTACCAAAGACCTTCAAAGGAGATCCCAGTGCCTTGTGGCTCATCCAGTTGAGTGTCTTTTCCATACCTACTTTCGTTGACTTCTTTCATTTCATGGTAATATCTGTGTCTTTTTCCACAGAGAAGACCTTACTTCCTTGGACCATAGGCTACCATCTGATAGGCTCCTTTCAATCATAAGGTCCCCGGTTCGAGTTTCAAGATTAATGTATGTCGTCCAGTTACAGACTTGTTGACAATTGACAATTCATAATCATGGACGTTAAATATGAATCTATAAGAGACTGACTTCGGTCAGCTTGCGGCTTTGATAAGCCCAATGAGGCTTCTTCGCGAGTTCCTGCTTGCAGGAGGATCGAAAATACATCTCTATCAAAGAAGTGATATATACCTCCTGTATCAAGGAAGTTCAAAACCACTGGTGGCTCTGTGATGTCCTCTTAAGACTTTATTCAAGTCTACGTTCTGTGTGTAAACAAGAAACAACATTAAATCAAACCCCTCATATACCTCCCTTCCAAACTAAGACAAATATGATTTAATCTTCTAGTTTTAAAGGCATTGAAGATTCGCGCACAAAGAAACATCTTATGCCGGTAATCTGACCTAGTTTTGAATGTGGTGTAACAGAAGTGTTAGACACCACCATCGATCCCAGAAAATACACACACAGCTTGCTACCGTCGGTAATTAGACACTAGTGCACAGTCAATACATGCAGCTACGGTATATACCCACAACACTGTACATAGTAGCAATGGACATCTCAGGTCTAGATAAAAGATAACAAGGTATCACGTTTCATTATTGTACTGTCTGCATTTTGTAGCGACACAAAAAAAACTTCAATTGCAAGCAATGGAAAGTTAACTTTTTCAGATGGCGGCACATGGTTTGGTGCGAGTTTTCAATGCCTTTAAGGACCGTGGCCACTTTTAGATCCTATTTCACATAAATTAATGATAATGGTTGTGCTTATGTTTTGAATCTTACAAGAAGGGTGTGTTTATTATTCTTAAAAGGTCAATCCACCGTACCACGCTCCATTGGTGGAGGTTGTCCCCTCGGAATGGACGAATCCTGCCTTTATGGAAAAAGCCAAGAAGATCCTGGAAGAAGTCGGACAAGTTCCTGTCTGTATGAAACAAGAGTTACCTGGATTTGTCCTGAATCGTGTGCAGTATGTCATAATAAACGAGTGTTGGAGATTAGTCACGGTAAGCACCAGTTAGTAACCGTCTCAGCTGTTACCTCTCACTGGTGGAACGAGTAAAACGAATAAAAAATTCAAAAATAGAAAAGTAATTTCTTGATTCATTCTTAACTGCAAGAAGAAATTGCATGGACTTTTTTACTTTCATTTTTTCTGCATCAGTATAATCAAGATACAGGTGCAGTTTGTTAGAAGTCAAAACGACACCTTAGGCCAACAATAGCCAACCATTAACTTCCTTGGGTCAAAGGTTAACTTAATTTGATAGGTAGGTCAAGTTGACGATTGACTGTAAATCACTCAGCGACTGGCTTTCTGTTTGTTTCCTTATTGGCATTCAGTTCCCTTCATACTTAACAGAAACTGGCATCCAAGCAATCTTTTGAAACTTACCTCCACGCCCCCTTCCCTCCCCCTTTCCTCCCCCTCCGTTACTCAATATACTTGTGTAAAAGTAAGTTGGCCTGACGTTTCGATCCTAGCAGGATCTTCTTCAGAGGCTAAATGACAAGTACAGTAACAGAAGGGACAAAAACACGCACAGAAAACAGACAGGTTAATGAGCACGGTGAACACAATAAGATGGATGAAAGGGGATTAAAAGTGGACAATGAATGGTGAGAAGAAAGCAACAGGGAAAGAGTAGAGGTGGGAGATAAACAGTGGAGGGACAAAGAGAGGATTCAAGGAACAGGGTAGGGAATAAACTGGAGAGGGACAAAGACAGAAAGGTGTGGAGAAAAAAGGAGGGGAAGAGAGCTGTGGGAGGAAGAGTGAAAGGGGGGGAGGGAACAAAGGGAGAAGGAGTGGGGGACAGGAGAAAAGTTAGTCATGTCCTTCCTGAATGTTCAGCCCATGAGGTTGAATGGTGCGAAGGCGTTGCATCCAGAGCCTCTCTCTGCTGATTCTGAAGTATACAGAGGACTCAATATACTTCACGACTAGTATTGACAGTTTTCTTCAAAATAGTACTATAGGATATATTTCAGTACGTGCCTGTTTATTTTGAACGACCTGGTAAATTTTAAATAAATAGTTTTCTCTTGCCGGGTTCTTGAAATCAAGTTTTCTGTGAACCACAGGCCACGATGAAATCTTGACTTTATCTTAACCATACGTCTAAGTTTTAAACTTAATGGTTTCTTTTTCAAAGCCTCAGGTCCTTGAAAGGCTACTTTTGAACCATTATTGGAGACAGACCAAAAAAAAAAAATTTTTCCAACAAAATCCTGTTTGCTCATGCACTTGTAATATGTTTGCTTTATCTGTTTTGGATTTGATGACATTTTTCACTTTATATAAGTAGTTTGTCTAAATTTTTAATTTGTTATTTTGTTATTTTTTAAATTTAAAATTTTATTTTGATTGACTGTTTGTTTGTTTTTGTAGGAAGGAGTAATTTCAGCAGAGGACATTGACAAGGTTATGTGGGCGGGGCTTGGAATGAGGTATGCATTCATTGGTCCGTTGGAGGTGATGCATCTCAATGCAGAAGGTAAGGTCCACAAATAATTTTTAAATAATAATAAATAAAAAAATAATAAATTATTTCCAGGTATGTCCGAAAAATGCCTAAAATGCCTCCCAGATTGCTGCAAATGGCACTTCCCAGGCCTTGTAAGTTGCATCTAAGCATTTTCTATTTTGAAGTAACTAGGGATGTCATAAAAAAATACAAAAAATATGCTCATGGGGGTGGAGGCGGTCTCGCCCTTTGCCTCCCCCCCCCCCCTTGGCTACGTGCCTGTTTGGGAACTTAAAATTATAGATTAAGAAAAATGCATTTCAAACACGCTGAAATTTTCCCCCACAGGAATGGAAAATTATATCGAAAGGTACGGCCCTACCATAGAGAATGTTTCATCCACGTTTGGGCCGACTCCAAACTACTCCGGACCGGGCCTGGCAGAGGTCGTCAGACAGATGAAGGAGTTGATTCCGCTCAACAAATTAGCAGAGCAGAGGAAGAGGAGGGACGACAGACTCGCAGCTTTAGCAAAATTGAAGCAGGATTTAGATAAACAAGATAAATCGAGTTGAGCAAAGTTAATTATTTTTCTTGCTGGAAGTCAAAAATAATCTCCAAATAATTTCTGAACTTCTGATCATTCCAAACCTTTCCAAGAAAGTTACAAACTTTTAGCTCAAGAATGATTTCAGCTTTATAAAAGAGATGAAAATGGCAGAGAGAGTTTTGGCTGTAATTGGAATTCGAAGGAGGGATCTCAGGGGTAGACGACCTGCACCCCCGGGTTATAGCTGTATAGGGAATCGCCACCAACAAAGTACTGGATATCTCAATTGATGGAGTGCAAGGCTTGTAAAGTAGAGGTCATTTCTACAAATCCTCTTCTAGATCAAACTTTGCTCTCTTCAAGTATGTTTATAATTTTCCACAATCCACAGTTTTCTCCTGTTTATCTTCATAGAAGATTTTAGTTTAATTTTGAATAGTTGGTGACAGAGAGTTACGAACTAGTCTAGAAAACATTTAATTTGCTGCAAAGTTGGTGAAATAATTGTCTCTAATGGCTTTCATTTTTGGTACTTTTTGTATCATGTATAGTTTGGTTTATTAATTAATGCACCATACAGCAGGACTCGATATATGATTTGGTTTAATAAATTAGATAATGGTAAATCTGATTGCTAATAATGTTACTGAAATGCTATTCAGGTTTACAAAATATTAACCAGTAAAATATGTTAATATCTGGAACGCTCCTTTAAGTCTCTTGCCAATGTGCCTCCTCAGTGCCAGGGGTTTCAATCAGGGGTGGGGGTAGGGGGTGGGGGACATGTCCAACTTTTTGAAGGGTGGGGGACACAACATCAAATGTCCCTCCCACCCCCACCCTCCTCACAGGTTTAGTGACTGACTCATGTATCTCATAAAGAGAGAGCTCAAACATTGTGCTATGAGATAAGTAGTTATTAACATTTTATTCTCATCTGCTCAACACCCCGATGAAAAATAGAACTTTTCAACAGGGTTGAAATAAGAATTACAGGTTTCATTTATACTTTTTGTCAAAATAGCTCCCGATTTTCAAATTTAGTTGGCAGCGTCTCCTTGCCATTTTGTATCAATCATGTGATCAAAACATGTAGTCCCGCTTGCACAAAGCGACTTTAATAATGACGTCGCCTTCTCATCTAAAAAATAACCAAGTAGTACCAAGTTCTTTCACCTCGGACTTCAAATGAAGCTGATATAATTAGCACAATTGCTGAAAATGTATTTCTACATCTTCAACTTTAGGTCACTACTATAAATCCTTATAGCATTTTACATTGCAAAAATAGGGATTTGTGTCTGAATGTGGTCATCTGTTGTAAATGCATATCCGAGCAGCAGCAGAATGAGTGATGTCACCAAGGCAATTTTAGCTTCTTCTTTTTTGGGGGTTAATTAAAATATTTGAATCATCTATATTCAGAGGCAAAATTCTATTTTATTTAAAGGTTCCTCAGTTAAAATATTTTAATCATCTATTTTCAGAGGGAATACATCTGCATAAGAAATTCATTTGATGACATTTCTATTTTTATTGGTGCAAGAATAATAAAATGGCAATCAATACTAATAAAACCAAATTAATGTTTATATGTTCCAGACAACGCTATGATAATCTACGAGGACAAACAAATATTTCTGTCAAGATGAATGATATCGTATTAGAGAATTCTGATACAGAAAAACTTTTAGGAGTCAGAATTGATGCTCACCTGACATGGCAAGCTCAGATTGATTATATATGTAGTAAAATTAGTACAAGATTAGCTCTGTTGCGAAGGATTAAATAGTTTAAAGACACTCCCACGTGCATATTTTATTATAATGGATACATTATTCCAATACTTGACTACTGCTGTCTAGTTTGGGGAACTACCACTGCCCATAATACCGACAGAATTATTAAATTACAGAAAAGTGCTGCACGCATTATTTTAAATGCTACATATGAAGATTGTTCAAGTGATTTATTTGCCAGGCTGGGATGGAAGACTTTTGACAGACACGTTATGTATAGAAGGTTAACTATGGTATACAAGTCAAGTAATGATCAAGGACCGGATTACATGAATGAGATGTTTAAACCAGTTACGAACATTCATAATCACAATTTAAGATCCTCTACTGCAAGAAACCTGCACATTACAGGCGGACACACTAGTTTTTATATCAACCGTTTTTCATGCATTGCCGCAAAAGACTGGAACAAACTAGATCAAAGAGTAAAATTTAGCAAGTAATCTTAACCATTTTAAACGCCTAGTGTAGGATAATGTTTAGGCCTACTTCACTTTTATTTTAACCGAATTTCTTAATTTTCTTTACTATGTACACGTTTAAGCATTATCAATGTATTTATGACTTCTTAAATTTTCATACATTTTATATTATTAGAGGGCCTCGTGGAAGATTAGCTATTGCTAAACGAGCTACCCTCTTAAAATAAAGTTTAAATAAAAAAATAAAAAATAAATGTCATCTGTATCTTTGAGTAAGAGAATGTTTAAGTTACACATGTACTCAACCTTATATATCACGTTAGAGATGAGACAATGAGGCAAGCGTTTGCTCACACTGTCGATTTCAGTGTATTAACCCCCTCCCCTCCCTCTCCCCCAACCCACCCCTTCCCTATGGCTACGCGCTTGCCAAAAACGGTATTGAAGTAAAACATTGATAACTGAAAATGATTGTTTAGTGCTAGGTATAATGCCCTATAATCTGCCCTCAATAAGATAGGTTCGATGTTATTGCAGCTTTCAGATAGGGTGAAATCTTCATGCAATGTCTCTTATGTGCTCCCGTATATACGTCGAGGTACGGCTGTACTGTAAGATTACGCAATCAAAGGGCATGCTGATCAGCTGAGATAACAATGCAAAATTACAAGGTTACAGCAAGCACTCAACATTTAATTGCTGTTATATTATTACCCTAATATTTACCGGCGCTAAGCTAATACTTCCAAGACTGGCATTTCTGTTCTCAATTAGGCTTAATAGCTAACATGGCAGAATCTGGAAGCAAAGGCAAGATCGGAATTGTAGGGAGGTGAGCTGAATTATGCCGTTAGGCTTTACTAGTAGTAGTACTAGTAGTAGCCTACTGCCAGTAATGGGCTATGGGCTATAGTTCTAAATGAAGGCCTACATACCCTTACTACAATAAAACAGAAGCCTAAGTTAAGCCTACTTACTTAATTTAGACTTACACAGCCCTAGAGGACATCAGTTTCAATGTTGCGACGTCTAACGTTAAGCCTAACTTGAACATCAGTACACACACATACCTTCAGGGTTAGGTCTATACAGTACCACATTTTTATTATCAACAAAAATGTGTGTTGGGGGAGGGGGGGGGGGGATCAAGTCCTGTCTGTCCCATTTTGGTGGTTCTCAGTGTAATTGTGCAGTAGGCTTAGGGCTATGCCTTTCTTTTGTTTATAATGCTATTGTTTATAGCATTCTTTTGTTTATAATGCTTTTGTTTATAATGCTATTGATGTCTGGCACACCTGTAGTCTAGTCCTTATGTGTATGTACCACAACACTACAGGTAGACACAAATATTGAGTGTGCATATAAGCTGCCAACCCCCATAGATTGCTTATCGTAATTTAGGATCCACCTCCATATTGGTTTGTGTTTTGTGTTAATCAACCATGGTTTACATTGTATATCAACGAGGAATAATAAGTCGGTCTGTAGTGCCTCTTAGCAGCACAGTGGAATCAAATGCAATAAGTATGAGATATGTTGTTATGGTATCTAATTATGAATGTACACCCTCTGGCCACTTGTCTGAGTGAATAAATGGATGCCATGTTTATCTCCAATCTAAAGCTATTCTCCATTGTTATGATTATTAGACTATTCAACTTACACGTTCGAGATATATGACAAATTACATGGTTATTCTTTGCCCTAAATTGGTCGAGTATTACACTGCCAATGTATCAATACTGTGCTTATATTGATCATTTCTGTCTTATTCGTAGTGGACTGGTCGGCAAGAGTTGGGCGATGATTTTCGCCAGCGCTGGATATAATGTTGTCATTTATGATATCCTACCATCACAGGTAATTCCTACAGTTATTGCTGAATATAATGTACACAATCAAATAGCTACAGACTCCTGTTTCCTACTGTTTCTTGATTTGGAGTTTTCTCCTTTGATAAAAATATGTTTTTCTTACAATTTATGGAATTGAATGTATAAATATATTTCTTTGTACACAAAGAAAATATTGGTAGACAATTACTGTCAACATATCTGATAGCTGTCTAAACTAAGATAAATTTATGATAAAAGATATTGTACTGACTGCCCTTTATTAAATTATGTCTTTTGTTGTTTATATTACAGTAGCTCATTACTGTGTTAATGTATGGTACAAAGAATAGAGTAGTGTACACTTGGTATTGCGCCGGTATCTGCCTGAAGACGCTCATGGCGCAGTGCCTATAACCAACCGTCTATTATCATTCCATAACCGTTCTCAAGTCACTGTGGACTATACACGATGAGCTGCCACAAAGGGCACTAAATCGTATTTACTGATCAGACACACATATTCGCCACTCCATACTTATATGCTGAGCACCAAGCAAGATGGCAGTAGGTCCCATTTTTAAAGTCTTTGGTATGACTCGGCCCGGAGTCGAACCCTGAGCCTTCCGGCTGATAAGCGGATGCTCTAACCACTAGGCTAACCAGTCGGTATAACTATTGAACTTCAAGAAAAAGGGAAAGTTACTGCTACACATCTGCACCTGTATAGCAGTGAATAACACTTTGCGATGCAATACCAGATAAATTATTCCCTTTTCTTTAATTGTTGTAGGTCAAAGATGCTCTGGCGTCAGTCAAGACCCAGTTAAAGGACTTGAACAAGTCTGGCATGTTGAGAGGTTCATTATCAGCAGATGAACAATTTTCTCTTATCTCTGGATGCAGTAATCTACAGGATACAGTGAAAGATGCAATTTATGTTCAGGTTTGTTTAAACACATTGTTTGACAAAGTAATCCTAACAGCCTGAATCTGTCAATGGATTCATATTAGTTTGGTTGTATTTAGCAAGCATCAAAATAAGTAACCATGATTAATATACTGTACCATTATTAATTTTAACAGTTAATCAGTAATTTGAAAAGGTTCGTTAATAATTATTGTTGTGGACAGTTTGTGAGGTACAGTAGTTAAACTGTCATGTGATAAACCACAAGGGGTCAACATTTGTGGAAAATGACTTTGAGACCTCAAATATTTTGATACCTGGCTGGGGGTTGGAAGGTGGGGGGTGTGGGTGGGAGTTAGTTTTACATGTTGTCTGCCATGTGTAAAGATGTTTATTGTTCTTTAGCTTTTGTAGTGTTGTTAGGCCTCCTGGTTTTGGTCATTTTGTCACTGACAATTGACTATTTATATTGTAAAAAGGGTCATTTGCAAATTCTGATGGGTCCTGATTCAGTACTTCATGGAAGATCCTGAGTTGTGGGTCAGAAAGTTTTTTATCTGCTAGACTTTTTTTCTTTTCTTCTTCAAGGAATGTGTGCCAGAGAATCTGGAACTTAAGGAACAAGTCTTCAAGGAAATGGAAGCGTTTGTTGACGACGATACCATTTTAGCCAGCTCTACGTCTTGTATACCGCCCTCTAAATTTACCAAAGACCTTCAAAGGAGATCCCAGTGCCTTGTGGCTCATCCAGTTGAGTGTCTTTTCCGTACTTACTTTCATTGACTGCTTTCATTTCATTGTAACATCTGTGTCACTTTTCCCATAGAGGTCCTTACATCATTGGACCATAGGCGACCATCTGATAGGCTCCATCCAATCATAAGGTTCTAGTCACTGCAAGATTAATGTATGTCGTCCAGTTACAGAGTTGTTAACAATTGACAATTCATAATCATGGACGTTAAATATGAATCTAAGTGACTGAATTCGGTCAGCTTGCGGCTTTGATAAGCCTATGAGGCTTCTTTGTGAGATCCTGCTTGCAGGAGGATCGAAAATATATATCTATCAAAGAAGTGATACCTCCTGTATCAAGGAAGTTCAAAACCACTGGTGGCTCTGTGATGTCCTCTTAAGACTTTATTCAAGTCTACGTACTGTGTGTAAACAAGAATATCTCCCTTCCAAACTAAGACAAATATGATTTAATCTTCTAGTTGTAAAGGCATTGAAGACTCTTGCACAAAGAAACTCACGCCGGTAATCTGACCTAGTTCCGAATGTGGTGTAACAGAAGTGTTAGACACCACCACTGATCTCAGAAAATGCACACACAGCTTGCTACCGTCGGTAATTAGACACTAGTGCACAGTCAATATATGCAGCTACAGTCAATACCCACAACACAGTGTACATAGCAGCAATGGACATCTCAGGTCTAGATAAAATAACAAGGTATCATGTTTCATTACTGTCTGCAGTTTGTAGCGATTGAAAGTTAACTTTTTCAGATGGCGGCACGTGGTTTGGTGCGAGTTTTCAATGCCTTTAAGGACCGTGGCCATTTTTAGATCCTATATCACATGAGTCAATGATAATGGTTGTGCTTATGTTTTGAATCTTACAAGAATGTTTTTATGATTTTTAAAGGTCAATCCACCGTACCACGCTCCATTGGTGGAGGTTGTCCCCTCTGAATGGACGAATCCTGCCTTTATGGATAAAGCCAAGAAGATCCTGGAAGAAGTTGGACAAGTTCCTGTCTGTATGAAACAAGAGTTACCTGGATTTGTCCTGAATCGTGTGCAGTATGTCATAATAAACGAGTGTTGGAGATTAGTCACGGTAAGCACCAGTTAATAACCATCTCAGCTGTTACCTCTCACTGGTGGAACGAGTAAAAATGATGGTAATGAATAAATTACAAAAATAGGAAATAATTTCTTGATTCATTTGTTAAAAGTCAAAACAACACCTTAGGCCAACAATGGCCGAACATTAATTTCCTTGGGTCAAAGGTTAACTTGATTAATAGGTAAGGTCAAGTTGACGATTGACCGTAAATCACTCAGCGACTGGCTTTCTGTTTGTTTCCTTATTGGCATTCTGTTCCCTTCATACTTAACAAAAACTGGCATCCAAGCAATCTTTTGAAACTTACCTCCCCATCCCTCTCCCTTCCCTCCACGCCCCCTTCCCTCCCTCTCCCTCCCGTACTCAATATACTTCACGATTAGTATGACAGTTTCTTCAAAATATTTTAGGATATATTTCAGTACGTGCCTGATTATTTTGAACGACCTGGTAATTGTAGATAAATAGTTTTCTCTTGCAGGGATCTTGAAATCAAGTTTTCTGTAAACCACAGGCCACGATGAAACCTTGACTTTATCTTGACCAAGTCTAAGTTTTAAACATGTTTTGTTTTTCAAAGCCTCGGGTCCTTGAAAGACTACTTTTGAACCATAATTGGAGACGGACCAAAACAATTAATTTTTTTCCAGCAAAATCCTGTTTGCTCATTGCACTTGTTATATGTTTGCTTTATAAAATCTGTTTTGTATTTGATGAAATTTTTCACTTTATCTAAGAAGTTTGTCTAAATTTTCAATTTTTTTATTTTATTTTTTAAAATTTTATTTTGATTGACTGTTTGTTTGTTTTTGTAGGAAGGAGTCATCTCAGCAGAGGACATTGACAAGGTTATGTGGGCGGGGCTTGGAATGAGGTACGCATTCATTGGTCCGTTGGAGGTGATGCATCTCAATGCAGAAGGTAAGGTCCACAAATAATTTCTAAATAATATTAAATAAAAAAATAATAAATTATTTCCAGGTATGTCCGAAAAATGCCTAAAATGCCTCCCAGATTGCTGCAAATGGCACTTCCCAGGCCTTGTAAGTTGCATCTAAGCATTTTCTATTTTGAAGTAACTAGGGATGTCATAAAAAAATACAAAAATATATGGGGGTGGGGGCGGTCTCCCCCTTTGCCCCCCCTTGGCTACGTGCCTGTTTGGGAACTTAAAATTATTGATAAGGAAAAATGCATTTCAAACACGCTGAAATTTTCCCCCACAGGAATGGAAAATTATATCGAAAGGTACGGCCCTACCATAGAGAGTGTTTCATCGACGTTTGGGCCAACTCCAAACTACTCCGGACCGGGCCTGGCGGAGGTCGTCAGACAGATGAAGGAGTTGATTCCGCTTGACAAATTAGCAGAGCAGAGGAAGAGGCGGGACGACAGACTCGCAGCTTTAGCAAAATTGAAGCAGGATTTCGATAAACAAGATAAATCGAGTTTACAAAGTTAATTATTTTTCTTGCTGGAAGTCAAAAAAAATAATTTCCAAGTAATAATTTTTGAACTTCTGATCATTCCAAACCTTTCCAAGAAAGTGACAAACTTTAAGCTCAAGAATGATTTCAGCTTTATAAAAGAGATGAAGATGGCCGAGAGAATTTTGGCTGTAATTGGATTCGAAGCAGGGATCTCAGGGTTACACGACCTGCACCTCCGGGTTATAGCTGTATAGGGAATCGCCACCAACCAAGTACTGGATATCTCAATTGATGGAGTGCAAGGCTTGTAAAGTAGAGGTCATTGCTAAAAATCCTGTTCTAGATAAAAATTTCTTTGATCTCTTCAAGTTTGATTATAATTTTCCAATCCACAGTTTTCTCCTGTTTATCTTCATAGAAGATTTTAGTTTAATTTTGAATAGTTGGTGACAGAGGGTTACGAACTAGTCTAGAAAACATTTAATTTGCTGCAAAGTTGGTGAAATAATTGTCTCTAATGGCTTTCATTTTTGCATTTTGCATTTTGTATCATGTATAGTTTGGTTATTAATTAATGCTCCATACAGCAGGACTCGATGCATGATTTGGTTTCATAAATTTGATAATGGTAAATCTGATTGCTAATAATGTTACTGAAATGCTATTCAGGTTTACAAGATTATGACCGTTGAAATATATTAAATCTCTGGACTGCTCCTTTAAGTCTCAATTGCCAATATGCCTCCTCAGTGCCAGGGGTTTCAATCAGGGGTGGGGATAGGGGGTGGGGTACATGTTCAACTTTTTGAAGGGTGGGGGACACAACATCAAATATCCCCCCACCCACCCCCCCCCCCCGCACCCCCCTCACAGGTTTAGTGACTGACTCGTGTAGGTGCTAGACCTATCAGGCTCATAATGACTTGTGTATCTCATAAAGAGAGGGGGGTGGGGGGGGCAGCTGCCCCCCTGAGATTTCTACTTCCTAAAGGAAAGAAGGCTTATGATAATGTGAACGCCGGGGCAGTATGCGATATTTTGATTGCATTAGTCAGTAGTGTGCAACCTCAAGATTCTAGGCATATACGTATTGTAGGAATGGCATTCAAAAAGAACACAAGGTACACAAGAAAGAACCTGGGCATAAAAAACAAAACAACCAAACGACTGATCCGCTCTCAATCCCAGTCCCCCTTGGAGGGAGATTGACTGTGTGATCATCGTCAGGTCTGTATCACGATCCCATACAAGGGGATCGTGATGCTACCCATCTAAGCCCAAAGGCCGCTCATCATGTATATCCACAATTGCCGATGCAATGACTGAGTGTTTGTTTTGGTTTTCACGAGTCTTGTTAGAATAATAATATATGTGTAGCAATAAATGTGTAGCAGTCCAATGTGAAATTACTATCCATAAAAGCCATAAAGCGGTAAATTATTGACGTTTTGTTTTATGAATATCAAAATACTACATTTCGGATCATGATGTCACTACCTCAAATTGTTGAAGTATTTCAATGCTTTTCCCCTGACCATCCCTGCTAACCCAATGTGGGTAAATGTACCCATGTGGGAAACATGATTTTCTCTTCTATGGGTTCTCTTTGATACTGTGGGATTATTACTGAAAAGAAGCAAAGAGGAGCCTTAAACTAGCAATACTAACAATATGCAATTCATTCAAATTCAATGTTTATTTCATTTCCCTTTATAAATGTGAAATAAATTGATTAATAGCTTCTGTATTGATAACGATGTTCAATAAAATATTAAAGTTGAAATACAATGCATTGTTGTTATCAGTATGTAGCTATGAGAATATATTTTAAAATATAACTATTGTTAACTTTGCTCGCAGCCCACTACGTACATCTCCCTCACACCCTTTCATCCTCTTTACCCCCACCCTGGCCCCTCATGCTTCCAACCTTGAAAGAATATTTTAATTTTTTCCTGCTAGTGATAATGTAGCCTTGGCACTCGGTACTGCTGAGAGAGGGGAGTCAATGCTTTTCATGGGGAAAAACAACCTTTGTTCTGACTATTTTTGGGGGACCAGATTATTATTTGTGGGTCTAGCCATTACATAGTCACAAGTTAACGTCGAAATGACTTGAATAGCATAGAGGGAAGTTGGGAAGTATCCAGTGGCGGAGCTAGGGGTATTGGTCAGAGGGGTCGAGAAAGACCCGTAGGGGCGCTTTCGACACTATCCAAGCGGAGCGCCACCACAGGTTGGCGCGGAGCGTACAGAAATTTTGTGGGTATAGATACTCCCTAGATCGCCGGAAATTACCCTTTCCAGGCCTTGTTAATTTGCAGATAAACGAAGAATAAATAGGTGTCATCGCCAACAAAATGTGACAAATGTCAATAGGTAGATGAGAGCGCAATAAAAAAGTCAATAATCGCGAATAAGTAAAAAGTGGCAAAAAGCTGAAAAGGGCGCCAGCAGTCCATCAGGGTCCGTCAGGGGGGGGCATCCGCCCCCTGACTGTATGGACGCTCCGCCACTGGAAGTATCCTGTCAGGGGTAGGCACAGAAGCAAATCAGTAGTAAATAACGATTTTGCGTTTTCAGAGTTATCGGTTGGATCTGTCTTGGCTTCTAAGTATCAGAGATATACGGCTCTGCTAAGTATTATTGTATAGCGTCCTCAGTTTACTTGTGCGGACGACTTGTACCTGTGTCGAAGTATGATAGGCGCTTAGCCACGCGCAGTATAGGACTAGTACTTACCGTAAACCACGCGACTGTTGTTAGCTGTTGTGTTTTGCCGCGGGTTGTTTCATTTCATCAATTTTTCGTATGCTAGAGTCATAACTGCCTTAAATCATGTCCGATGCTGGATTCTTTAGAGTATGTTTGTATGATTATACTTAGCATATTGGCCTATGTAAACACAAGCTTCAATTCGACCTAGACTCAAGTCTGCAAAGGACATGCTAGCCTAACCCCTCAAGTAATGCAAGCTATAGGCAGCCTAGGCTAGGGGTAATGCACATTGGAAAATTACATTTCTGTGCAATATGAAATAGGCCTATAAGCTTTTTCCACCAAAAGAGAGTGATGAACAATGCATAGAATGCCGCATAATCAATATAAAGCTACGTCTTTTTTGTCGCAACCAATTGCAAAGAACATCGACCAAAAAAAAAAAACGAGTAGGATACAAGATCTACAATTTACAAAGATAGCTTGGCTTCTAAGTACTTTGTAAGTGTAACATTAGGAATTAATGGCGGGGTTCTGTTGTACTACTAAAGTCAGTATTGCGAAGTTCGGAACACTGCGAAGTTCGGACACCCCTAAGAAATGCACCATTTCACCCTGATAACCTACAGCAAAAGCCAATTTCACCAAAAACTACGAAGCTACAGTTATTTTCTCTCCAAAATAACCTGTGTGCTAGCAAGTACTTACATATTTGTCTCTAAAAGGAAGTTATAGTTTTGGGGTGTTTAAATCTTAGGTGTCCGAACTTTGAAGTGCCCATGCTACTACTAGTACTAGGCATATACTACTACTAGCTAGCTGTGCCAAGTAAGCCAGTGCCTCACTGCAAGTTTGAGCTGCCTCTGGATTAGTGACTTTGTACATTTTCCCAATAAGCTAACTTATTCTAGGCTAGTCTTTATAACATGCAAAATGATGCTCGAAAAATATTCATCGATTCTCCACTACACTGCATAAATCAAAGTGATCTATTACACAATGAAAACGTAAGGTTGACAAAGCATCCATTTGCCCAAAGCAACCCCCCCCCCTCTGGTAAATTATAATGAACAAAATGGTATACACTTACTAGTACTAGTAATCAACTCATGTAAACCATAATGATCTGCAGTCAGGGAATTAAGCTTGGCTTTTTGGTGTTTCGGGAGATCTCCATTCATTACATGGGTGGAATATTTATGCACATGGCTGCGAAGGAAGAAACTGAGAGACTAGCTAATAGTGAACTTTAAGGGCGTTACTACATATGGTAAGCCTGTCTGAACATCAGATCACTGTAGCAAGCAAAGCACTGATGTACTCCCTGCAGTGTGTAATGTGACAAGTTTAGGTAAAGTGATATACCTGTTTATTGTTACACAACCAAAGGACTTTCATACAATTTCATCTTACCTTTACAGGGCACCAGTGCTGATCAGGACAACAGATTCGCCAACAAACAGAAGAAGTTGCTGAAAACTTTAAAGTTTGCTCCAGTGTTAGAGAAAAAGGTATAATGCACTCATTTTGATGCTAATCCAGGAATGTGCTCACGCCTGGCGGCTGTCTCCCGCAGTTTTGAATGCCGCCCAGCGCAAAGAATAATTTAAACATTTTCGCTCGGCACTTTTGTTGATGATTAATTTAACAAATTATGTCATTAACAAAACATAGGTGAATAGTTGGCACAGAAGTTAGCGCCAGAATAGGAAAAAGATAGCACCATTTGCCATCCAAGCGTACTTCATTATGTAAAATCTTTCAAAGAGGTGGGGACACCCCCACCACTAAGACACCTCACCATGGAGTTAGATCACACTGTGGCACAAATCCGCTCAGCACTCTAATACTCCCTGAGCCCATCCCTGCTAATCCTAGTCTTACTGCTTTAGGACACAAGTACAAAGCTTTGTTTCAAGTTAAAAGCTTCTCAGTAAAGGACACCAACATCCTGATCCATTTATCCTTGCACGTATATAGTGTCTGACGTTGCGATCCTAGTAGGAGATTCTTCAACGAGGAAACGTCTGGCCCTCTGACTTTTTTGAAGTATGAAATGTTCTCATGTGAAACATGGCTAGGAAATCATTCATTAACCCATTTTGGCTTTTTCCGGTTTACTGTTATGTGTTTGTTTTGCTTTCCCATTTTGCAGGTGTTTATGAGTAAAGTCAACCTGGATATTTTGAAGCCATGGATCACAAAGAGGATCACTGAACTGTTGGGAATGGAAGATGATGTACTCATTGAGTTCATCTTCAACCAATTAGAAGAAGAGGTTGGTAACTTCATGATGAATATTCATTAATGTCACAAATTTAAGTGAAACACCGTAACGTCTTGTGATCAGGGAGAGAATACCTCGAAAAGTAAGTCTTGTCTGTGCTTTGGTCGTGCAGACAACTTTGATATTGGTTAGGAGAATAGCATTTTGCAAATATTGCAAAGATTTTACTCTGTTACATCGTTAGGCCTATCGAATGCTATTGTTCAACAGCACCATAGTAAAAATAATGTGAGAGAGACTGATTTCTTAACAAAATGGCTTATCTAAGTTATTTATTAGCATTCATAATAGTTGAAATTTAATAGGTAGTTGACAGCTCTGAATAAATGTCAAGACTGTCAAATTTGTGGCTTAATAATGTACTCTGTTTATGAGACAATCTCAGCTGAAAGATTATTGATAAATAGTTGATAGTATTATTGAAAATGGTAAGTTATTTTGGAACACATTCAAGTAGGTTTCTCCTAGGTAAAGGTAAGACAAATTTACCCAGAATGCATAGATGTCTTTAAGTGTTGTTCAATGGCCCAAGAAGACAGACCACTAAAGATCTTTCAAGACTTAAAGCTGTGAGCAAACTGCTTATCTACTCAAAAAGCCTTTGTAGGTAGACAACAGGGTCTCCTTCAAAGGCAAGCCCTTGAAGGCTTAGGGGCTCATGGCTCTTTGAACGCCCGACTCACCAAAACTTAACAAAAGGGTCTAGCATACATTTTGCAGTAGATACAGTACATCTGTTGAGCTTAATAAAGGTAGCCGATATGATATCTTCATTAATTGTTTGCTTCAATGTAAGACATGTTTTGTTCCTGAAGAAACTTTTCTGGAATTTTTATTTTTTGCTTAAAAGTGTGGTAACCATGTCATTAGGGTAATGTGAGATAAGTCAGTAACATAAGATTTGACAAACTTAGTTTTCTAGTTGTGTTAAATTTTAAGGTCACTTGATTTGAAAAATTGAGAAGAAGGTAAGTGAAATGATTATTAACTATCTAGTCACAAATTTGTTGTGGAAAATGAGAACATTTCCGAAGGGTGGGGCAAATATGTCTGATGCATTTGACAGACCTGCATCAATGGCAAATACAAATTGATTTGGAACACAAATTCGTACATATCTTGTAACAGGTGAGTCATATTGAATCGTGGGCCGAATTAAGGAATTAACATGGAGTACCAATTGCGTCCACACTGCCCTCCCTTTACCTTTACCCTACTTACCTTTAAATTACTGATAAAGTACAGTTGAGATGGGATGATGATTGGTAAAAATTGCAGAAAGCCTGCTGAGAAAAGCTTTAAGCTAAAATAGGTAAACTACTGCTTACCTTAAAATGATACTTGCTCATGATTGCTACAGCCATATAGATGGTAAGTCTGGAAAGTGAGAAAGGACTTTAAGCTACGTAGGTAAATAAATGCTTACCTTAAAATGATAGTTGCTGATGATTGCTGCAGGGTCATTCCATGCCAAATCAACATCCCAAATTCAGTGTGGAGTTTCATAATATAAAGATAAGAATCCATGCCAAATTTTAGCTGAAAATATCTATCGGCTTTCAAAAACCAGTGAAATTGACACCGAAAATCCAAAATGGTGGCCATTTTGAATTGACCTTAATTATAACACCCAGACTTATTCTTCAATAACTTTTCTTCTGAGTAAGCTACAGACTTGAAACTTGTTGAGTTGGCATGGAATGACCCTGCAGCCATATAGACGGTAAGTCTGGCCAATGAGAAAAGGCTTTAAGTGTGCTTCCACTAAAATTCTGTTTAGAGAGAGAGAGAGAACTTCTCTGCTTTCTAGTAAGAGAAGGATTAAAGGTAGGTACATTAGAGGGCAACCAATTGTTATTAATTGGAACTATCAGTACAAATTACTATAGATAGTTTTGTCTTGTATATATGCAAAAATAGAAATAAAAGTTAGGCTCATCTAAAGTCGTGGAGGCTAATGTGTGTGCAAGCTAGAAGCTGTATGGAAAGCTGATATAAAAGTCAGCTGGTATGTTACGTTTACTTACTCGTTTAGTCTAATGGTTGGACATTGCTTAGAGTACATGCAGTTTGATAGTAACTGATATTTCTGCGAACAGTTAAGTCACTGAAAAGTGTTAAAGTTCTACATGTACAGATTAATGCAGAGAGAGGTAAGCCTTGATTCATTGGTGGTGACTTTACTGTACGTATTTTTGGTAGATATTTTGCCTGGTAAGTAACCAAGAATTGGTCTCAGTTTATTACTCTCCCTGATCACAAGCCTTAGAGTTATATTATCTGCAAGCTTCATGAACGTGGTTAATTAAACTTAAAATCAGAATTAATTAGAAACGGCGATCGAGACCGTTTCTCCTTCCCATAATCCCGTCTGTGCTCGAGTCAAAATATCTGCACAAATTTGAGCAGAAGTTGAGCAGAAAAATGTGACCAAAGCTTAGCAAATTGTGATTGTTTTAAATGTCAGCAGACTATCATGTGATATAAAATGAAGCCTTCAGATGTATAATTAAATTCTTATATTGGATATTACTACGACTTTGATGAATCGGAGCTCATTTGACCTTCCTCTATTTTTTCTCCTCACTTACAAATTGCAAATTGTTATGAATAACATGCTATGCTCACTTTCATATTCATTTTCTTTCATGTTGTTTATGTTCTATCTGCCATAATGCCATACATTTTGTAAAATTGCAATGTTTGTAAGGTGCTAACTGTACAGTACAGTGCAGTCTATGCAGGAACTATGTGCAGGAACCGATGGCTGCTCTCTCGTGTAAGATCATGGATCATTTGGAGATTGCATCCGTCCCTTTAACTCTCTGCACGTACTGTACTGTACATGCTGTATAGCCTTGTTGTCTTTATCGAGAAGGCAAGCAGGATCGGCTTCTGCAACGCCGATAAATTTTTGTAACTAAAGGGTGACCCGGTGATCTCACCCTGCTGTCATGATCTTCCCTGTTAGGGAGGGATGATCCTAACCCAGCAGGGAGATCAAGATTATAAAGTGAATGCTCTGGGAACATGCTTGTCATTTAGATCTACATAAGGTACAAAGTAATGTGAGTCAAGGGGTGAGTGGAGGGGGGGGGGGTTGTGGGCACACTGGTATACTATGTACAGTTTTAACTAGCTAATTGATTCCTAAGAATTCATTGTGGTTATTACGCGCTTGCGGAACGCTCTTCCATGCTACGTTGATCCACCACCTGTACTCAAATGTAGACTTGTCCTTAGACACACAAATGTAGACTTGTCCATAGTCACTGGAATATATGGATTTGTCTGTAGCCACACAAATGTAGACTTGTCCATAGTCACTCGAATATACGGATTTGTCTATAAGTCACTCAAATGTAGAATTGTCTGTAGTCACTCAAATATAGACTTTTCTTTAGACACACAATGTAGACTTGTCCATAGTCACTCGAATATATTGATATGTCTGTAGTCACTCAAATGTAGACTTGTCCCCAGTCACTTTTATTAATACCTCCCTGAGACAAAGTAAGATCCTGTCATCCTGATTCCCCTGGCTGGTGTTCTCAAGTTAGGTGAATAAGAACTAAAATGTCATACTGTAAGTTTGATATGTTCATAGTAATCACAGTTACAGTAAAAGAGGTCACAAATATGCATGGGAGAGTAATCACTGTATAGTGCTGTTTTAATAATACTATATATGTAATTACATAGTACTTCTGTCAAAATAACTAACTATATGGTTAACTTAACTATAGTTTAGTTTAGTAGAAAAAGGATCAGGAGGGACACTCAAGTCCCCCCATCAAGGACCCTATAGGAGAGAAAAAAACTGAAGAGACAAACACTCAGACCCGATTACAATGCTTAGAGTGCTTACAATGCTTACAGTGCTTAAATATTTTTTGCCAAGTTATGCCAGATTAATCTTTCTCGATAGGAGTCAACTCTGGGAATGATTTGGCCGGTATCGCATCGCAAAATGCTAACACAAAAAGGTCAAGTTGCTACTGAATGTACAAGTGTAAAGCCAGTAGAGGTGTTTTAGAAGAGTTTTTTTTCCACAGGAATGATAGTTATTGGATGAGAGAAGAAAATTAAGAGCAATCCAAAGAAAAAATTGGTAACACAAACTTTGAATGCCAAACTATTCGTTGGATGTGATGCATGTGTCTTAAGGATTAACCGCATGCATATGTACACAGTACACGATACACAGTACAGTATTAGTGACAAAGGGACCAGCTAACATGGGATGTCTAGAAATATTTAATCCTGTTTATTTCCAAGAAAAGCTCAAATTCGTTCATATATGTTTATTTTCAAAGTACTGTTCTTTTAAGATATTAAAATCATTGTTTATTTCGAAACTTGTTTATAATCCCTACATGCCATTCCAGAATTGCATTTAGGTAAATGGTGTGGATAGATTGATGGGGGGGGGGTGGGTGGGGAACTCTCTCTCTTGTTTGTTCATTGTTTATAAGATTTTAATTGTAATTATTGTTTTAAGAATAAGTTTGTTTCTTTCTTTGTGTTTGTTAATGTTGTTGTAATTTTCTTTATCTGAATTAATTTTTGCGATTATTTTAAAATGTGTAAGATATTTAACTTATAATACACTTGTGTGAAAGGTCATTTACTTAGATAGCTATATTACAGCTGAATTTCTTGTATTCTTGCGTAGCAATTTAGGAGTAAATTTCTGTCAAAAAGAAAAGGAATTGGTTATTTCAGATATATACATGGGCAAATACACAGTAAACCAACACGATATGATAACATAGAGGTTTTCCTCCCCTAAAATTGATATTTCCAATGTTCTGTAATGTTCAATATTACTCATTTGAAGCA
>JAIPMN010005681.1:0-19180 GCA_020650975.1 Apostichopus californicus
TTTAGAGCGAGTGACAAGTGCATATTTGATGACGTCAAAATGAACTTGGCTGTGATTGGCTATTCAATATACACAATGGTACGAACCTACCTGCATTAAAAAAACTTGCGTGCAGGCACAACATGATTTTTGACGTCTTACCGGAGACAGGAATCTGCAGTATCCGATGGTGATGGCGTGTGCTTGTGTATGCGTATGTGACACCTGCTAGTAAACACAGTAACTCAAAAAAGTTCATGGATGATTAACATCATGTTTGGTATGTAGTACACATGTATGTTTAGTACAAGAACCCTCTTGTTTTCTGTGAAGGTCAAAGGTACCGTAGTTTGCAGTCAACATCTAAAAAGTCTAAAAATCCTTGTAAACACGATAACTCAAAATGTACATTCTTTGTTGAAATTCATACTTGATGTAAATTGAAAAAACAATGATTCAAACTACAGTATTAATACAGTACAGATACAGTACAGATACAGTTCTAACACAGTTCTAAAAGTCACATGCACTCCAATGTACCGTACATGTGATACAGGAGATTGCAAAGACGGTCTTTTCTGATAAGTAATCCCAAGATTTGGGTACGACTATATTCAAACTGAAACACATACTTTACTCTACATATCAAACTTTTTAAATTCAGGTTTTTCTTTTTATTTGTTATTTTCATTTATATTTTCCACAGGAAACTGAGGGATATGGATGTTTTCTCAAAGTCTGATCCTTGTGAGTAATATAATGTTGAAGTTTATCAAAGTTAATGCAAAGTTCTCTATGAACTTATCAACAGTAGATCTACATGTTGGTACAGTAAACTTATTTGTTCCCAGGATTTACAATGTACCAACATCACAAATGGTAACTCCCTATACTATTTTAATTTTTATCCTTTCATGTTTTGTCACCATGCCTGGGGGAAAATGGTACCTAAACTCCATACATATGTACATGTATAAAGTATTGTGCATTGTTGTGTTTATAAGCTGAACTGTTTGGAACTTGGTATAAACCTCAGAAGGGAACTTGTCTCCTGAAATTGGTAATTTATGCACCTTCAATTGAATTTCTGATCTCACAATCAGCCAAGTTATCAATTGGCGGATTTTCAAATTGCACTCTGCACATTGTGTACCGTACAATGTTATACAACACAGGTCTACAATAGTTTGCAAAGTATGCCTGAGCTGTGACAACAATGCCACCATAGTGAAATGCTCTTGCAGCGTAATACGTAAGAACGTTAAAAATTAATTGTCGGATGGCAGCTTTGTAACTTTTAGAAATTTTGCATATTCATTTGCCTTTGTCGTTTACCTCCATTTCATTTAACAGTGTGTTCAAAGTATTTCTTTTTGAGATCCAGCCTTAGGAGTCACAAATGATTTTGAGTTGGTTAGCATCATGTTTGATCTCTAGAGTAAGGCAAATTTGTCGCCAAAACAGAACTAGTATTGTTCGATACAGGTGGCTGACCCCTACAGTGGAATTACGACCTTCCTTTCCAGTTTCGAACCTCTGGTCTCTGGACATACAATCTGTGTCCATAGCCTAGTGGTTAGGGTGTCTGCATATAAAGCGGGAGGCCTGGGTTCGAATCCCGGTGGAGGCTGGAGGTTTTTTCACTGTTCTGGAATTTCCAACTCACTACAATTTCAATTTTATATATTTATTTATATTTATATATATATATATATATATATATAAATATAGATATAGCCTTAACATTACCATGCCATCAAAGGCTGCTGTGGTCCATACTCGCCGTCAGAATTGTAGCTGGTGTGTACACAGTATTATTAGGGTAATGTACCTTTGGCATTGTGAGCAGCTAGGGTTTTAAGCATCTTAAAAAATAACAACGAAATTTCATATTTCCTTAAGGTCTCTCGGCTAACTTTAGAGTACAATAAATTTTATCCTTGTACCTTATACCATGTGTTGATCATCTGTAAAATGACAACATTTGAAGGAATCTTTTGTAAGTGAGAAATAATCTCAGACATGCTTTTCCCTCGTTCGTTAGTCGCTCTAATAAATTTCTTAAAAGAAACACCAAAGGAAGATGGTTCTCCTTTCCTTCACACCGCTCAGTCTGAATACTGTAAACAAATTGTCTGACACCTTCGTTAGCTCTTCATAGCGGTGACCCTAGTCTCTGGATGAATGCAAATACAGCAGCTATAGTAGGTGTTGGGACTGAAAGAAATGAGGCGAAATGACCGAGAGAGAATACTGTTAAAGATATGACAGGAATGTTTAAATAAAAGGCACAAAGTCTGTGCAAACAGTACGGTAGTACTCTGGCAAACCAAGCATTAAATCAGTGCATTCATTACGTAGCTGTCATAGCTGCAACCGTAATTTTGACTTTCGTTTTCATTTCATGAATGTTTGGAAGTCGTAACATTATTTTATTGTGGCCACCAACTCGAACCAAGAAACTATATCAGACTTCAGTGATACAGTAGCAGAGAATACTCAGTGGTATACATACTAATCATTTACAATCCAATTGAAAAAAATTTAAAAAATTTAGATCCATCAACTGGTGGACAAAGTGTGACTCAAAGGAACAGTTTTCTGTGACATGAAATACTGTTGTACAGTTAACAGTACACGTTAAGCATTTTGTATTGGGCCTACTTGTGATAGGATATATCTCAACATGTATACTGTATGCATAGATGGAAAATGCACACTGACTGTATACACTGTTTACACATGAGAAGGTTACATGAAAGTAGAGACGATTGAAATGAATGTTAAAGATTGTTCTCTATCAGATGTGAAATGTCACTGTGTAATTTCCAACAAAGCTATGACTACACAACATGCTCAGTAACTTAATCGTTGAACATTGAACTTTACCAGTTCAGATATTGATCCTTGTAACTTGAGGTTGTAGAATTTAACACTTTATTGTTTACTGGAGTGCATTGAAGCTTTGAAATGTTCAATGTACTTCCAGTGATTGAGGTTTCGTTTGCTCAAAAGGGGGAGTAGCCGATGAATAATGTAGCTTTTCAGTCTCTTTCTTGGATTGTTATACCCTTTGTGTACAGAGGACACCATTCTATTCAGTAGAGTAAAGTCTACTGTTCTGTAACAATATTCTACCATTTCGAAGTGTGCATGTTATTTAGCATTGCCTTCTGTGTATAGTACAACTGTATGCATTCCTAAGTCAACATTTACATCTTAAAAAGAGTCTTTTTTTTTTTTTTTTATTTTTTTTTTTATTTCTGAAGACTCATAATGATTTAAGGATTAAAGAAAAAGGGGAGATTATAATGGAAAAAGTGATTTTCTACTCTTCTTACAGCAGCATTTTGCGTTTGGCCGCCGTTTTCTACTTTTTTGACATGTCCATCGAGTTTCTTACATATATCAATCACAAAACAGCAAACTTAGATATCAGCCAAGTTTTTCCCTGCCAACAACGATAATTGGCGAGTAATTAAGGATATTTGCAGATAATTAGAAAAGTATCCACGACAAAATTCCACATTTAATATTAATCGCATACAGTTCCCCAAACCCACTAGTTTGAATTCAACCAATCAGAGATCCAGGTTTAGTTATGAGCCGTTGCTAAAAATAGATTCAAGACTTTGCGTTGGTACAACCAGGGAGTTGTTATGGAACTCCCTGGTACAACTGCCATATAGACTGTACACAAATCAAGCTTGGTGTTGTATTACGTATTGGTCAATGACGTTCGTAGTGTTTAAATATTCATATTATGGGCGAGGTTTATTGGGATCCCAACGGAAAATATCTTGGAGAAAAAAAAGTTGAAAGTTGCAAATATTTCGACTTTTATGCCACCATTTGAAGTAAGATTTAAATAGATAATCTAGTTATGTATGTCGTTATGGCATAGTGGAGTCAGTAAGGTTGAGAAAAATCATAGAAAAGGACGCAAAATGCTGCTTTAACTTAAAAATTTAAAAAACTGCAGGATGCTATGGCCTTACCAATGATAGTATATACTGTAGTTTAAAACATCTTTATGACCATATTAGTGATCTTCTTACTCACATTTTGATATATAAATGTCTTTGCTGAAGGTGTTTTCCCTAATGAATTTAAAATTGCTCGGCCATTTCAATATATAAATCCGGTGAAGCTGATGTTGTATCAAATATTCAAATTACTGCGCTGTGTCAGTTCTAACTGCTATTCCTAAGATCTTCAAATTATATTATATATTAACGATATATATAAATCGTCAAGCTTATTTAAGTTTGTATTGTTTGCTGACGACATGACTGTTTATTATCATACCTCTGACGTCAATCCAGCCCTTGAGTGGCATCTCTAGAATGAAAAACTGTTGCTAATTGGTAAGCATCATATAAGATATCTTTAAATATTAATAAAACAAAATTAAACAAAATTAAACAAAATGGTGGTGTATGTGTGTGTGTGCGTTTGTGACACCCAGCTTGTAAACACGATATCTGAAGAAGGTAGGCTTGGACCAACTTCATATTCAGTGTGTAGAAGTAACACATTGAGAACAAGTTTTTGGTGGAGATCAAAGGTCATTTGGGTCACCAGGGGTCAAACTGGAAAACCTTGTAAACACGATATATCAAGAACAGAAGCTTGGAAAAGCCTCATATTTGGTGTGTAGCAGAAACACGTTGAGTATATAAAGTCTATTGTTTTTGGTGGAGGTCAAAGGTCATTTGGGGTCTTTAGAGGTCAAATTGTGAAAACCTTGCAAGCATGGTATCTCAATATTGGAAGCTTGGGCAGATCTCAATATATACTTGGTATGAAGGTGTATAACATTAAGTAAAGGAAGCCTATTGATTTTGGTGGAGGTCAAAGGTCATTTGGGGACAACAGGGGGGTGGGGGGATTAATGGTCATGTAGGGTACTGTATATGTGTTCATTTTCAGGAAGTGGCAAACCGGAAACAGCCACATGGCCTACTGCTCTTCAAAACCTAAATTGCTTGTTTTTGGTTCCCATCTTATGAATATCAATAAGTGGGCAAGGCTCACCATAAAATCATTAAAATGTCAATATCTCTGCATTTGTATGTCCAATTTAGTGTATACTTTGTATGGTGATGTAACTGCCACAACAACCACAATATGAATCAATGTCATACTTGGTAGAACCTGTGATGAGTAGAATGTTTTAGGTTACCAAGTCATGAATATAAATAAATGGGCGGTTTAATGTAAAATTGGGTTCATACTGGGATGGTGATTTTGGTACATAATGAGCACATTTTCATGACGTCTCCAACTTCATGTGATTAATATCATCAAATTGCAAGAAAAAGCTTTTATATACAAGACAAGAACCAAACGTTCCATGGTTTTCATTATTGGCATATTAGGTTTGTCACACTACATTCATACAATCAACCAAGTTGTTTTTCGTGTGCATATCATGAAAATAAATCAGTGAACACAAACTTCTTAATCAGATATCTCTGAAATAGTATGTTTATTTAGCTTTATACATATACTGAATAATATAAGTACTGTATATAGATACTGTACATGTTTAGTATGAGATCATAAAATTTGACCTCATTATTATTCATGCATGTATCCATGATTATACTTTGGACTTTGTCAACATGATAACTGATTCCTGGTACGGTTCTTTATATGTTGCCACATTAGTCAATAGATAATCCCTCTTCAGTTTGGTGTGCACAAGTTCATGAAATGTTAACATGTATTGGTTTACCGCACTGTGAATATGTTTGGGCATTGAAACCTCTAAGCATTTTCGTTTTCTGGTTTAATAATAATAAAAGGTGATGAACCACAGTTTACTCAAAGTTTTAAGGATACCATCATAACAAGTAGTAATTCTACCAAGTTTTTTTTGGTGTAAAAGTAAGTTGGCCTGACGTTTCGATCCTAGCAGGATCTTCTTCAGAGGCTAAATGACAAGTACAGTAACAGAAGGGACAAAAACACGCACAGAAAACAGACAGGTTAATGAGCACGGTGGACACAATGAGATAGATGAAAAATTTTTTTGGGTATCAATTATGATTAATAATAAGCTTTCGTGGCAGGATCACATTTGCAACGTTACTCAATCTGTTTCTAACATCGCTGGTGTTATGAATAGATGAAATTATAATATTTCCGATCGAGTATTATTAACTATAGATGCATTTAGTTTACCACACCTTACTTACAGTACTTACTCTATTATGGGGTAATTTCTAACCCACATATTGTATATGGATAAACTGTTTATTCTTCAAAAGAATAAACAATGAACAATATAATATAAACAATAAACAATGAACAATAAATGAACAGTAAACAATGAACACTATCAATCGTTTCACCCTACACCCGGGTACACACTTCCACTTTTTCATCATTATAAATCTACTTACTTTAAAATCGATTTTTGGTTACAAGTTGGAACCGAAGTTCAATTTGTGTCTGGTTGACTCTTAATATTTGACTCTCAGTTAGATCACGCTTGCAGCAGTTCTCCTCTCATTTTAGCTGGAGTTTGCCGATTTAAAATTGGCGTGGCTTGTCATATTACATACATTGCATGTATTTGATTGTGGCAGAGAAGAAAAGTGGCGATATAGCGATATTTTTAACATCTCAACCCTGATATTGATAATAAGCTGTACTCACTAGAACTATAAATGATCATCGATTATATAAACTTTTCTAGTCGTTGTGATCTTAACATCTATTAAACCTCATTTTTCCGTCTATTTCTCATTTCAGTGTGCGTCATGTTTATGAAAGCCCTTGGATCGGAGGAGTACAGGGAGGTTGGTTTATGATTCACATTAAGTTATAACTGAAATTCTTCTTCTTCCTCTTCTTCTTCTGCCCATGACTTATTTCTTTTTTAGTTTCATTTGCAAGCCTCCATAAGAGGAATTTTTATTACTTGCGACTGCATCTGAATACCATTTGAAACTAGGAGTAAGAAATATGAACAGTTAGTGACGCTACTGATATCTGTCTACAGTGAACTTTGTGTAAAAGTAAGTTGGCCTGACGTTTCAATCCTAGCAGGATCTTTTTCAAAGGCTAAATGACAAGTAACAGTAACAGAAGGGACAAAAACACGCACAATACAGACAGGTTAATGAGCATGGTGAACACAAAGAGATGGATGAAAGGGGATTAGTAGACAAGGTATAGAGAGAAGAAAGAAAGAAACAGTGAACTTTAACAGGTGATAAGGAAAGTGTTTTGAATAACATGCTTCATTCATTGAGAGGTTGATTGCACATCCCATAAATCATATTTCATAGTCCGAGTGAAACGATAAAATTTTATCCCCCTCTAAAAGAAAATATGAAATAAAAGAAAGTAATTATTAAGGATTATGGATATAAGCCAAGCTTCCATAAGAGGAAGTTTTATTAATTGCATCTGCTTTTGAACACCATTTGAAACTAGGAGTAAGTACTATGAACATGTAGTGACTTAACCTTTTTAATTTATTTAATTACCGATTTTGTTTTATATTCGCTACTGGTTTCGCCACTGACTTCTGTCTAGGGTGACCATTAACAGGTGATAAGGAAAGTGTGAACACTTAAAAAGGCTAGTTATGTCAATTTGGTTAAAAAAGGAAAAGTGCTTTTATGGATTAAATTTACATTCAGTTAACATACATTATGGTAGTCTAATATATACTCTAATTTGCCACTCCTTTGTGAACGCTTAAAAATGCTAGTTATGTCAATTTAGTTTAAAAAGGAAAAGTGTTTTTATGGATTAAATTTTGCATCAGTCAACATACAGTATGGTAGTCTAATATACTGTATACTGAATACTGTAGTAAATTTGATACCTACCAAAGAGGGGATATGAAAGGGGAATTCCCCAGTGAATAGTAAATTGCCATCATTGTCTCACCTTCTTTTCCGGAAGGGTGCAGTATTTGAGTAGTGATGATAACAATGGGTTGGAATTTCCCAACAAATTACCAAAAGCTTTTGTGTGGTTCGCCCTCATAAAAAAGAAATAAAATTCAGTGCAACGAACGAACGAATCCTTAACCGTGATTCGCATTTTATTTACAGGAAATGTTGCGTAAGTTAGAGTACATGACTAAACAGTTAGTTTGGATGATCATCACACACAGTATGTTTGAAAAGAACAATTATAGTTTTTCTGTGCTTAAAGTTCATAAATTAATGGAATCAAAGATAAACTGAAGGAGTTTACCCAGATCTTGGCTGTCACATTTTGTAGCTGGGCTGTTTCTATAAATTCCTCCATCTATGCAAAATTTTTTGGAATTTTGTTGTAGAGTGGAGTAGCCAGGGTTTTCGTTAGTAGCCGGGACCCGGGTGAAATGACCCGCCTACTGCACGTACATGACCCGGCTACTTTGCGACGCTCATTAAAAAAAAAAAAAAAAAATATGACGAAAAAATCGAGAGGAATAAATACCCACAACCAGGTCAGGTGTGATTGAAACAAAGGGGTGATTGGGAGGGGGCAATATCATTGACCAAACAGCTGTATATTGCACCATTTTGCATCTAGAGACTTTTTAAATTGCAATTTTCCGGCAAAGGGGAGGGGGGACCCCCTCCCCTTAGACTCCTCCCCCATGTCCGCGTACAGACAGTCCCACCTACTTTTCAACTTGACCCACCTACTTCATTTCTTAACAAAAACCCTGTTAAAGTCACACTGTGTTGGCAACTTAGTAGTTTATGTAGACTTTAAATTCTTTTGCAATAATTGAAAGTGGATTTTTAAAGTAACAGAATAAAATGGCCTGAGATGTTAAATTCTGGAGGTTTTTCTTCTCTTCTAACCTAGAATCATGAATCACTTGCATACCTGGATGGACATCCAGAGAATACTGTGTGGTTCACAGAGGACAAACCAATCACTCTATCCCCCAGCAGCTCTAGTAACTTCCAGCTCTGGCAAACAGCTCCCACATTTTCATTCAAGTAAGTCTAACTTTATAACTTTATCTGTTTGAATATAACCATGTAACAGATGAAGAGCAATCCTTAGCTAATGCTGCTATAGAAATGCATAAACAACCACTGAATTTGTAACTACATTTTTTATATTCGCACAACCTCCCATTAGTGACAACAGACCTTTGTTAAAGTAGAACATAAGATTCAGTTGAATGAAGAAAGACAAAAGGTAGCAATTAAATTTTCAGTTGATGAACTACTTCTGCTTTAAGGCGGGTTACTTTGACCCAGATTTTCCTGAACTATGAATTAACATTCCTTTCTTCAACATCTCTTTGTAGTGGTCAACAAACATGGGCAATTCTTGGGGAAGTTAAAAAACTTGTCCCATTCTCACCCAAACGATTCCAGAAACTGGAAGTGTCAGAGGTTGCAGTAACCCTCCAGTTACATGCGGGACCAAGAGAGAAGATTGATATTAACATTATAACTTTAGGTACAATGTGGATAGCAACTTGCAACTCTGAAGAAGCTGGAACCATGGAACTAAGAATCACTGATGTGAACAAATATACTTGTAAAAAGACCAACTAATTGCAAAATACAGTAAACAGCCCAAATGGATCAACATATTACTAAATGTGAGACTGATCATGTTGAATATAGAATACAGCGCTATTCAGGGGCTTTTGCAAAAGGTTTTCATTCTTCAAGAAGTACAAATGTTTAGTTTATTGAAATGCTATAAAATATGTAAGTTCTGTAACATGGGAAGTATTTTGTTTCTGATCAACCTTCAGAATGAAGATTACAATGCTTAATGAAATATGAAAGTAATGGCCCATGGAATTTACTTGTAAACAGTTCATGACTGTTATCATGAAAACAAACTGAGGAAGTTCCTAAAACATTAGACTAGATCTATTAATGGCTTGAATTATGTGAAAGAATTACTAATGGCACACATAATTATTATTTAATATTGTTTTAACAATATTGAAATATAAATCTTAAGTTTAATAAGTAGCTTTATCGATAATCATCTATGATTCAAATCAGTTTAACATATTCCCTTTTTATGATCTCATCATCAGATCATGTGTTAACTTGATTCTAACTTGTTTAGTTTAACCTCACTTGTGATTACGGAACCAGAACTCTTAAAGGACTAATCAGACATGCACAGAGAGTGTGGAGTTTAGCAACATAGTGACAATACAATTGGAAATATTGGAGTTAAGCAAACGGCGACAACACCATTTTATAAGAAAACCTTAATCGATGCTTTACTGTAAGGAACATTGCAACTTGCCTAAAAATGAAGCAACTTCATGTTGATTTTGCTGCCATATTTCTCCTATTTTGACATCAATAAGTCAAAGCTAATTGTTCAAGATCATACAAAAGACCTGTGTTTTTAAACCAGCAATAGTAGGATAGTAGAGTTAATAACATATTTCACACAAATGGTCACAACTGATGGTCGTTTGTTTTGTGATACAGATAACTGCAAAGTGCAGTAACAACACCACTACCATAGTATCATAACATCCAATAGAGAAACTTTACCAACCTCTTCTTAGATTGTGACTTGAACCAGGGATGCATGGTTACTCAAACAAACAGATCTGTTGGAAGATCTCTTTTCCATGGATAGCTCAGCTGAGTACCAGCAGACAAAACACTAACTGCGGCAATTCTGCCAGAGCGTCTGACTATTTCATTCATTGGTAGATGAGGTAAATGAGCCAAGTAAAACGCCAGAGCTCCAATGAAGGAATCTCCAGCACCCTGAAGAATAAATAAACAAAGGAACCTTTAGAAGTGGTTCAGTAGTTTATGGTATTAACCACACACATTCATTTACACCAATATTCATATTCTCTAAATCAAATTTCAATAGTTCCAATATGACCAGCTGTTAATTTCAATGCCACAACAGCTGGTCATATTGGAATTATTGCAAGGATAACTTGTCATGGACTATGTTATCCAATGCATATTGTTCAATGGTCT
This sequence comes from Apostichopus californicus, assembly GCA_020650975.1. NCBI lineage: Eukaryota > Metazoa > Echinodermata > Holothuroidea > Aspidochirotida > Stichopodidae > Apostichopus > Apostichopus californicus. The sequence continues at coordinate 10,938 of JAIPMN010005681.1, forward strand.
GTTTTCAATGGTTTATCTCTGGGTTCCTCTTACAAGCATTCCAAAGACAAAATAAAACACAACTAATATAGTTTTCATATCTTACTTTGGCCAACAGCATTAGCACAATGCATTCATATTACATAATGCTCTATCTTCTGAAAAGAACCATTGGGATTGTTCTCAAAATGTTCGCAAACCTAGAATCTAGTACTACTACCCTCCCTGAGACTTAGCAAATTTATAACACTTGTCAAGAACGTAGAAGTATCATAATTCTTGTTTGTCAGACCTATACCCAGACTGTGTCTCTTGATAACATTCAACTTGTCAAACTTTTTAGCAGCATAGAGCACAGTATAGCATGAAGTAAAGGAGTTTGTAGCAGATATTAACTCAACATCTAGTATAGGTCCATCTTTATGTGGTGCAAGTAGAACATGCTCTTAGAAAGTTTGATTCTAAGGAGAGAAGATAAAGTTGCTCATTGGTTCAGCTCTCTCTTGAACAATATAGAGAACCATTCACCAATTGCCACACTATAGATAGTATAGCCACTGGCCATAGTATCTACCTGAATGTTATCAATGTTATCTTGGCTTCAGCAATACTTCTTATTATTATATATATTTATATGATATTTTTAAATTACTTGCAATCAAAAACAATAAAGCTGTTGAATTTAGTTTCTCTTGTTCTGAAATGCTCTACAGATAAATAGTAAGTGATGTGACAATTAACCAAGTTTATCTTACCGTAGTATCTACTGGTGTGACTGGATCCACAGGAATATGTTCTGGAGTCTTCGTTTCTGTTGTTATAAGGACAGCACCATCTCTGCCTAGAGTAATAATAACTTTCTGACATCCTCTCTCCAGTAAGACCAGAGCTGCCTTCTTGGCTTCATCTACATCGGTCACAGGTAATCCTGTTAGAAGTTCTGTCTTAAAAACAAAGTCAACACATGATTTCATTGAAAGTAATATCAGCATTAATGCAATGTGTCAATGTATCAAGCAAATCATTTAAGAAAGAAAACACATATCATTTAAGAAAGTAAACAGATCACAAATCCACATAAAAAGAAAAGAGAAGAAAAGAACAATGAAGAGCATGTATGAAGATAAACCCAAACTGAAACAAGATATAGGCATGCAAAATTTAACCACTTAAAGTGGAGGATTGAGAGGAAGTATTTATTACTCAGAGTGTAAACAGTTGCAAGCTCCCAGTATTAAAGCTTTTGCTGTAAGGTATAAAAGAGGTTATTATTTCTCATTGCTTACACTAGCTTGAAAAACTTTAAGAACATGTTTTTGAATCTGAAAACTTGTTTTGTTATATCATGTGGATGTCAATAACATATATAAGTATAATCACATATTATACTTATTTCTAACACAATTAATTACTCCAAATGAGTGTTTCGTATGTGAATTTGTCAAGGAGCTGTTAGGTGGATTAATGCATTAATTTTATTATGATATTTGAACTTTTACTTTTCATTCATTTGACATTTTCCAAAGGGAAACAAATAAAAATGATTAAATTAAGAATGACATTTGATTTTGGGCTTTTGTATGCAACTTCACTGTCAAGACAAAATTGCAGAATACACCATAGGGACAGTTGCCTAGCAACCATAACAGGAAACATAAACTAGATTGTAGAATCAATGTCCAAGTACTCTACAAGATCTAAATTCACTGCACTTCCTTTAGACTGAATTACTCCTCAGTAGAGATGAAGAATATTACATGCCATGGACACTTTAGACTACATTACTACATGGTGCAGAGGAAGAACATGACAATTAATGGAATCCAGTTTAATAACGTTTGGATAGTCATTGTTTCATGCTCAGGGCTAGGACTGATGATGATGATGATGATGACGATGACGATGACGATGAGGATGACGATGATGATGATGAATCTATGTAATGGTTGTAAGAATTGTCCACACATAACTTACTCTTGGCTAACTGCATCATGATGATCATGAATCAATCCCCACTGTGACCTTGAAAGCAAAGACAACAAACTGCACCTAACATGAAGTCTAACTCAACATTTTGTGTTCAAATATTCTTATGGAAACAGAAAGTTATTGGGAAAAATGTAATAGTTACTCTTCATCTACTCACTTCCAGTTGGTTTATGCACATTATATCAGTGACTTTGTAAAACTCTGAGTCAAGGTTGGTAATTGCAGGAGATGGATTAAGCACAGTTAAAGCTGAAAAAATAATGAGATGGAATGATGCTGAAAAGAGTATGAGAAGCAGTAAATATTACACACAAAATAAAACAATAATACCTTATCACTTCATACTTCATACCTCTTTCCATGGATCAAATTAACAGTTTACAAACTTCTTTTGATAAATTATAATTTATTCATTGACTCACATCCACTTTCTTTTGCAAGCTGCAGAGCTCTTAGGGTGGTTTCTCCTCTTATCTCCATCTCACTGACAACAACTTTAGCTGACTTGACCTGGCTGAAAGCCTTCTCAACATCACCAGGGGTTAACAGATCATTAGAACCCTTCACTGAAACAAATGAATTCTGTCCTGTAAGGAAGAAATATACAGAAATAAAAAACTAAAAGAATTGGACATAACCAAAATCTTGTGACAAGCTATCATCTCCAAAGCAAGTCACAATTAAGATCAAAACTACAGTCTAATCACAGTATTTGATCACATTAAAAATTCAAAAGTAGAGTAGGTAAATGTCTGACCTTCTTGATCAACTGTAATAAGAACAACACCTGTAGATGCCTCACTGGTTTGTTGAATAAATTCTGTCAAAAATAAGAAATAGAAAAATAAGAGAAGTTAACAGCTGTTTTCAATCCATTTCCCATGAAAGCTAGTGGGAAAGATTGGCTGTGGCTTAGTGCCAGAGAGAACCACTATATCACTATAGCTAGACAGAACAATGTGATGTGAATTATATATGTGCACGTTACACGTTTTAATGTTTTTCATCACAAAGCATGGGTGCAAAACTATGTGAAGAATTGACAAATATACGTCACAAATCAGTGAACTAAATTCTCAACTCAAGCAGCTTTCTGACAACCTGGCATCGTTTTACCTTTGGAGATGGTGGTATCGATATGTCTCTATTTAATAATGACGGGCTGTACCTAAATAGAAAGGGAACCGGTAATCTTCCTAACAAGTTCACAACTATTGGACTAATATGAATATGAGATGGCAGATATATGAATTCATACATAACAGTCATCATCGAAGTAATGACAACTTTGCCAACAAGCAATGTTATCAGCAACCAAGACCAACCAGTCTAGTTCATCAGCGGAAAGAGCAGTACAATAGACAATATGACAGGGTAATTCGACCTCAACATGAGGAAAGTTACAGTATATGAACCACCGTAAAGATCAGGCTAGATACCATGCGGAAAGGAACCCAAACCACAACAGATGCACAAGGTACCAAAGCAGCCCCACACATCGATGCACAGAATCATACTTGTAACAGGAACCAGTCACACCACCAAAACTATGATTCATGTGACATGCCACCTTCAAACCATGGATGTGACAACTGTGGAGAATTCAACCATGTTATCACAAACTGCCGATATGACCGCTCATTTAAATGTTGACTGTGCTCCAGACTAGGTGAAGGATGCAACTACTACTCTTAATAGGATCAAGGCCATAGTAAGAGTGCCAGAAGCACAACAGATCCTGTCCTAGAAGACTAAGTCAGAAATGACACCCACTAAGAAGCAAGAGTACCACAGTTCACAAACTGTATTAAAGTGAGACAGGCCCCTGGACTCAAATTTGGTTTTATAAATATCCAACAAATACACCCAAATATGGACCAGATAGGAACCCTACTTACCTATCAGAATAGAGTTTTAAATATCTTAGCCATTATCCAAACATTTTTAAATCTGAACCCTTTGAACATGAATTAAGAGTACCAGGATACAAAATAGTGCAGAAGGACAGGTCTGGGTAAGGTGGTGGGCTTTTAATGACATGCCAAGTTGATATAGACAGCATTGAAGTTATCTGGTTTAGAGATCAAGTTACTTTTGAATAGATACATGTTGTGATGTGTAACTTATAGATCCCCAAATGCTAGAGCAGAATGGATCAACATTCTTCATAACATGCTTACTACACCATATAGTACCTGCCAAGATACTGTTGTCATAGAAGACTTAATTTTAACATCTTAAATGAAAGTAACAATAAGACATGGGCACAAACTTTATGTCCCTTTAACCTAGAACAAATGGTAAAATACCCCATGAGAGTTACAAATAACTTTACTGAATCAGGATATCCTGTTAGCATAATTCACTGGAAGGGCTAATTGCATCTTTCTGAGTGAGAGGAAATACTTAATATTTGTGTGAAACATGCACATGCTCATTGTGTATTTAGTAACAATTGTAACATAATCAGATGCTTTTAATAAGAACACCCCATTATTGTACTTGGTAACCTTCTTTCATTCCATTATGAGGGAATGGAAGTAATTTTTCATATTACCTGTATTTACACTGTTTGCGGTAAAATTTTCAACTGTGTCTTTTCCAAAGGTGTCATCACCAACCTGCAATAAGAAATAACAAAGAAGAAATTCATTACACTTACTGCGAAGTGTCACATCTTTCTTTGACCTGGCATTGTAATATATGCAACTGGTACAAAACTGACCTTTAACTAAAACTTGCAATATGATCTTAAGACATTAAATGCTGAGTATTAGTCAGTCTATTAACTTCAAACTTGGCATGCTATGATGATAGAGAGCTAGAATATATAGAAGCAAAGATATAACATAGTTGATTGAACTGGCACATAACTGCCATAGTTGAAGCACGAAACTCCACTGCAGAGACCAACTCAGAAAGGTAAATTTCTTGAAACCAGCTAGAATGCCAAGTTAACAAGTTAAACTTTTACAAGTTACCTTTGCAACCATAGAAACCTTTGCACCTAACCTGGCAGCCATGATACTCTGGTTGGCACCTTTGCCACCAAATGAAGTTACAAATTTATGTCCATGGATGGTTTCACCAGGCTTTGGAAACTGTGGAACATAACTGTTTAAGAAGAAGTTAAAATAAGAAGGCAGTGGTCTATTAAAGTTGTGCAGCCATACTATAGAACATCACTAACATGTGAACAGAGAATAAATTGTTAACAAACCACATGTTTCTTCAATGGAATAAATAATCCTTAAAAATAAATGTTTAAATGCATCAATATAATGAACAACACTATCTTCACAACATACTCAAAGGTAGATGTTTACAAGATTTAAGGTGAACAAACCATTGTGACTGTCTGTGCTTGTTTCTCAAGGCCTACTGTGGGATCTCTTACCAGCTATACTGAGGTATCAACCTTTGCAACTACAACCATAGATTAATGTATTCCATAGAGCTATCCAAAATCATGTACAGGAAGATGACTGAATGACAGCACACTTTCTCGGAAACAATAACAAACTAAAACAAAGAGAGGCACATAGTACACACAAAACAACACAGAGAATGAGTGGGCCTATACACTGATATTTGGGACATCTTCCGTCACATTGACTTGTCAAGATGCATGAATGGTTTCCCCTGAACCACTGATTTGGTATAATACAAACAAGTGTAGGCTACGCTATCCTGACTTTCTGAAAATGATACATTAAGATAACATCATGGGTAAAAATTCCACAATCTCATTCAAATAGGAAGATATACACAGATCCTTGGAACAGGAAAAGTGTGCTGGTAGCAGTTTCTCAATTTTCGATCAACATTTGACAGGAAGAAGAAAAAAATACCACCAAAGCTCTTGGCATCATGATCACTACGTTATGCATCTACAGTAGGCTATGTACAGTAGTTGCATGTTAATCAAATAGTAGCCTCTTTTTTAAGTGCAACTTAGTCTTTAGTCTACATAGCCTTAAGGTTAAAAGCCAAAATTGACACAGTGATACAATAAAGCAATTTTGATTTTGAGACGCTTTCATAGATTATTCCACCTACTTAGCGGAAATGAACACCAAACTTCAACAAATGCTCAGTTAGGCCCTTACTGTTTGGGAACTCATTCCTTGCTTCAGGCATTCTGACCTGAATCTGAATCTGAAATCGCATAGTTGGAAGCTAGAACTAAACCAATGAGCAAAATAACAGCGAGAGCGTCATCACCACTTTCATTTAAAAGAACATTATTGCCCCTCTAGGCCTAGTATCCCGAATTTACCTTATACCCTCAAGAAGCCTAGGCCTAGCACTGGCTGCGGTAGGGTATGCTAGGATAAACTTACATTACACTAGCTTTCAGATATATTAATTTTATTCTTCACTCAGCATACACGTATGAGAATGGATTGCCTAACATACCTTATAAAATCTATACAACAAGACCCTACAGTTAACACGTCGAACTGCATAATTTCTGACAAAAAGTTGAATTAGTTGTCACTGTGAAGTTAGATTGCCCTGTATATACTAATAGTCCCATGCGATAAACTAGTTTGATACAACTACAATGGTTGCAGACGATTGTTATGTGTCGTCTGCGCTGTCATTTGGCTCGACCATCCTCGACTCAAAGTTCGGACAGCTGATCATCATGCATTGTATATAGTTAACAGTACTGTTACTGTGTAACTGTAGTGTTAGTGCAGAAACTTTAGAACTTATTTATCAGTCAAAATTTCGCTGAAAGCCAATTCCTTTTTTAGTGAATTAATCTTCATTGAATCAAAGATGGAGCTGGATGTTCTGGTAGTGGGTTCATGCAACACAGATTTAATAAGGTAAATAATGAAGACGAAGAATGGATCGAAAATAGTATTCAAAACTGCTGTAACTTTAACGTTAGGCCTAACTGTTAGGGTTTCTACAAAACCGCCCTGTACAACTTACTGTACAAGTATATAAATAAATGTAGGCCTAGGACTAACGTAATTAACTTGCAATGATGAACTTTTACCAGGAGTAGAATATTCGCATTGTTAAGATTCAGTATGCTTTACAGATAATTGAGTTTGTATCTTGCTCAATGTAGGAACATGACATCGAAAGCGACATCGAAAGACAATGAGGCATCTTCGCAAGTTCCTGCTTGCAGGAGGATCTAAAATACATACAAATTACATACATACGTACTATTACACATGATTAATAATACTATAATACATGGAATGTTCCTTTCCAATGGCATACAGATTGTCATAAAATACAAACATTAGGCCCACTGATGTGGACGAATAAACACCACCATCGATCCCAGAAGATACACACACAGCTTGCTGCCGTCGGTAATTAGACACTAGTGTACAGTCAGTACATACAGCTGCGCTCAATACCCACAGCACAGTATACAAACGATACAGCGATGGTGGTTTCTAACACTTCTGTTACACCTCATTCAACCTAGGTCAGATTACCGGCATTAGACGTTTCTTTGTGCGCGAGTCCTCACATGCAGATTGCAAACTTACACGATGTTGAAAGACATGGCCTCTACCAGGGGTGAAACAACCATTTTTGTCGTGGGAAAGGGGGAGGGCTAAGATGATTTGTTGTCCAGTGGAGAGTTCTAAAGGAAGGGGCCCCTTCCAGTTTGAGAAGAATTTTGAAGAATTTCTAACTGTTTACTGTAGGTTGTATACATGACATGCATACATGTATCTAATATTCCTATACTGGATTATTGTTATATTTTGTCTGTCAGTGGGATTGGGGGATTGGCTGATTGATTCCCCCTTGATTTTATTGGTGGTAGCTACACCCCAGATGTATATATTTGTTGTACCCCTGGCCTCTTCATGACAATCAGCGTACCATGTCTACAGACAACAATTAAGTTCTGCCTGCTGATAGTACAGCTAGAGCAGACTGGTGCATCATAATCTGGCATTTGAAGTGGAACAATAAAAGCCAACTTTGCAAAGGGTTCCCAGTGGAATTCCACTTAAGGACTCTCTAGCAAGTAGCATGTACACAAAACCTGCTGTCACAACAAAATTCTTCACATATGTGCAATGATTATAACTCTGCATGTACAGGCTTCACTGATACTTGTCTGTTCATGGTTGTTTTTTGTATTGACTATTGCAACAGTTATGTGCCAAGGCTTCCAAAACCTGGAGAGACCATCCATGGACATAAGTTCAGTGTTGGCTTTGGAGGCAAGGGGGCTAATCAGTGTGTAATGGCAGCAAGATTGGGTGCAAAAGTTGCAATGGTTG
>JAIPMN010005682.1:0-11124 GCA_020650975.1 Apostichopus californicus
CTGTCATATTATCCTTAAGGTAACTGGGTGAAAGGTTATAATTAGGGCATACAATATTAATTTGGAGGCTGCTTATATAGAAAGAGCTCTCTTGAGGACAAGTCTAGCATAGCCAATTTGATATGAGAAATGGATTTCATGGTTTTATAACCTTACCATGAGACAGTGGCGGCACCATCCAAGGCAATGGGGGGGGGGTGGGGGGGGGGCACCTAGGGGAAAAAATATTTGGGAGGAAATAATGGAGATGTGTCTTAATTGTTGAAAAGATGCATTGCTGCTTCTGTGTGCATGCTTTTAAAGTACTTTCAATATGCCGATATAAAGCTGTAGTTTGCAATCGTGTCACCACTAACACATACAGTACCTATAATTATTTCATTTAATTATTATCTAAGTAATTTTTGCCACGTCTGTACTTTTTGTTATTTTTCTGTTTTCAGTTTTACTCTGTTAAGTGGATCAATTCAAAGAAATTGTAGAGATTGTATGATTAGTCGTTTCAATATTAATTTAACACTCAATTGCCCTCCCAAAAATATTAGAGGATAATTTGAAACATGCATGAATATATTTACCACAAAATATTTCCCAAGTGTGTCAGCCAGTACAGGTGTGACAGGATTTTTTCCCCCCTGAAAATATACCCCCCCGGGGGGAATATTTCCTAGGAAATTTTCCCCCCGGGTGGAGATTTCCTAGGAAATATTCCCCCCGGAAAAAATATTCCCCCCGAAAAATTCCCCCCGGGGGGAAAATTTTCAGGGGGGGAAAATTTCCTGTTACACCGGTACATTTGCTTCAGATTGTTAATTTTTGCTGATCGGGCCAAACCGAAGGGCATGCATTCACAGAGGGAAAGAAAGAAGGCTTCTTGACAAATCACCCCTTGAATTAACCCCTGTAGTATCTTATTGGTGTCATATTACACCCCACATAATAATGAAAATGAAAAATAAATTCACCAAAAATACAGATGATATTGTTTAGTTCTTTTTACACAATAATTGTTCTCTTTGATGTGCAGTTGGTTATTACATGCAAGTCTTTGCCAAAGAATCTACTTTTTTTTCAGTTATTAATTACCCCATCTTCTAAAAGATAAAGATATTACCACTGTTACATTATAACATAATCCTCATGTAGCTTAAATCTACATTTTATATGCAGGCTAGAACGTAAATAAACTACATCCCACATACGAAATGTACTACGATGTCCTCGGAATTTTAAAACAATGCAGTCACTGCTGCATACTAATTGAAACACGCACGAGTGGCTGGCTGTGTGTGTGTTTATGTTCAGTGATTAAGTAACCTTTGTAGCGTTAATACAGCAGTTTCTAACTCTGTATAAAGGTTGTCATAGCTATCGACTGCCTCAGCCCTTGGAGATCGACGCTCTCGCCGTCATCAACAACATCATAGCGCTGACTCTGTGTAACGTCGTCGTCATCAACGTCTCTGTAAGGTTTAGTTTGTTTACTGATCAGACTTCGATGCCCTCAGCCTGCCCAAGTTGGGTTACCAATTAACACAGAGTGGTTACTCAATAGCATTTTTTAACCAAGACCGCCGGTACCCTATTTATAAGCTTTATCAGACTCAGATTAACATCAGTTGTGCTTTTTCTCTTCCAGGAGCGGATATTGCCTTGGTTTGTTGCTAAAGGTATTGCTTTTTCTGGATCTTGCCGAGACTCTTGTCGGTTTTGAGTAAGTTTCTTTCCAGTTTTTTATCAAATTTATCAAATTATAAAAATAAATGCAAAAAGCAGAATTTTATTTTATTTTGATGCTTGAATATTTTTTTTTCAACGTTTGGTTTGTAAGTGTCAATTCTTTAACGTCAATTAATCATAACGGAATCTTCAAAATGAAATTATGTGAAATATATGGAAAAACTGATTCTCATATTTGTCTGATTCGGATTGAATCCCTGTAGATTATGTGATTCCTATTGAAATATTCATTTCACCAGATATTTGTGAAAATTTATGGTTTCATTCTTTGTTTCACCGGTGTTGGATATATATGACATAAACTTGTTGTTACATATAGCTGTGTGAGGATACATATCATAAATATTTTATATTCAGCCCTATTGTGTTGAAAACAAAATCAACAGTTTTAATTTAACAGCAAATATTTAAGTATCACTGTTACAATCCCTTTTCCCTTCTTGGTGAGATCAGAAATTAGAAGTATCACAATGTCTTTTTTCCTGACAAAGTTTTAGTTCTTAACAGAGTTGTCTATTAAACCATTAGTATTTTGCACATATGTAACTTTTCCCCTACTAATTCTTTAATTAATTAAAACAGCTAACCTTCTAAGTTGATATGGTAGATGGGTTGATGTTGTTAAATACTAAAATCCTACCTTAAAGTTTACTTTTATCAGCAACATTTCATAGTAATGTTACATTTCAATGGAGCAGAAGTGAAAATTTTGCTTTTTCATGTTTATCATTTATATATGGAAATGTATGTGCAAATTCAAATTTGAGAAAATCAAATCAATGTCAGTAAGTACTTGTTCTTCTTGCTATTAATTTGGCAAATATTTATAAATCTAAGAATGGTCTGGATTGCGATATTTTGAGTAACATATAGTTTGACGAGATGCAACTTAGGTGCTGCGTTGAAATGCGAAAAAAAAGGGTCTGCAATAATTAATTCTTAATTAGTAATTAATTATATACTTTGCTCCTCTCTTACCTGTCTTCAGTCCACTTATGCACTTTTTTATGCACTAACCTACTAATTAAATGGTAACCTATTAGTAGTTAACGTACTTAGAGGAAAATACAGTTATACTTAAGTAGACCGGAGACAGGTAAGCATTGATCGGCAGCTCGTAATCCCCCAAACCGGTAAAGTATTATTATGTAAATGAGATATTAAAATGCGGTACACAAGTTCCGTGGCCTGTAATCACATAAAGAGAGTTTCTACTATTAATTCAACAGTACTTATGCCTCTGTATCAATCTAAGCAGCAATAGAAGAGTGGATTTTGTTTTGTTTCTCCTTCAATGTCACCTAATCATAACTGCAGATGGTGTTTTGTGGATTTCTTCATTCAAAAGTAGGGTTGCATGGGAGGGGTTATAGTAATGGTACTAGCCTTCTGGACATCGGAGAATAGAAGAGGGAATGGTATAGGGTTAGGCACAGAGGTTGGGGAACATTGGTACTGCACAGTTTCAATATGATATTATGACTTAAAATGTGTAGTTATTAGCACAGTTTCAATATTTAAACTATTTCCCTATAGTTACACAAAGCTAAGTATGCACTTTATTGATTTATGGGCATATAGAGTCGGTCTCAGCCATTTCTGGCTTCTTGAGTTGACATTTACAGTTGTTGGATATAGCTCTTTATGACAGTAAGTGGCACTCAAAGAAGAAATTAGGAATTAAGGAAGTCATTTAGCAATTATTAACTGACAAGGTTTTTTATTTATGACTCTTGTTCAGGTTTAGGTTATTATTAGTCTAAACAAAGAGAGTTTAATAATAAACCAGCAAAATCCCCCTCCCCCCCAAACATAAGAAAGAAGATGAAATTAAACTCAAACTTTATGTTTGGATTCCTTATGGACGTTATGTTTTCTTGTTGACATAGGCGTAGGAGCCTAATTTTATTTGGGGGGGCTGTAACGACTTGCCCGAAAAATATAACTAAAATTTTTCGCGCGCTCCGCGCGTGTTCAACATGTTAATGTGCATATCATATAGGCATTCATCAGTTATTACATCACATGCCACTAACCGATGGATGCCTATATGATATGCACATTAAGATGTTGAACGCGCGCAAAGCGCGCAAAAAAATTGGGTTATATTTTCCGTGTTATTACCCTTCCATATGGTTATACTTATTGGGGAAGTCGTTACAATAATAACGATAATAATAATAATATCAGTTTAACCATTGAAAAACACATTGCAAATTATTATTCTTTCAGTAGGTGCCCGAAAAATTCTCAGCATATTGCCCGAATTTTCACACTAAAAATTAAAAAACACACTGCAAATTATTCTTCTTTCAGTAAGCGCCCGAAAAATTCTCATCATAAAGACCGAATATTCACACAAAAAAATGAAAAACACACTGCAAATTTTTCTTCTTTCAGTAGGTGCCCGAAAAATTCTCAGCATATTGCCCGAATTTTCACAAAAAAAAGTGAAGAACACAACTACATTTTTTCTTCTTTCAGTAGGTGCCCCGAAAAATTCTCAGCGTATTGCCCGAATTTTCACAAAAATTTTTGGTTGGGGGGCTGCAGCCCCCCCAGCCCTCCCCCCGCCTCCTACGCCTATGCTTGTTGACATACTTATAATATGTCAGATCCATTTCTGGACAATTGGGTAATTTCATCTCAATAACAGTAACCAGTATTGACCTCACTAGTTTTTAGCATGTCATTTAATCAATTAAATATTTAAAGAGTTAACCTGCTGCTTTATTTCTGAAGCTTCATGATGACATTAAATATTTTAAAGTCAGGGGAAGTCTTAAGTTTAAAAAAAGGTTCTACGTGTACAGTAGCTAATATGTGTAGCTCTGACAGTGTGGCAGTGAGGTGCTTGCGGAAGGTGACCGTTATTTGAATTTCTAGCTTTTTTTGGTTACAGCTGCTCTTATGATCTGAGGGTGCTTTGAAGGTGTGAATTATGATTCATTTTGATGTACTGCCCTCTCCCCCCTGCAGCACCAGGCTAAAAATTACTCTCGAGCCCTCGCACATTTTCTCCCCTCTGGAGAGGACAATGTCATTTGCTACATCCGTTCATTAGATTTAAAACAAAAACAAAAAAAGCAATGGCCACTTACCACCTATATAACTCATTTAGGTTTTGTTTCAAGATAAAACAGTCAACACGCTACTCGATCAGTTTTTAAGCAAAATGTCTGCCTTTAGTGAACTTGACTAAAACTGTAACTTAAAAATGATGAAATCCATAAATGTCTATCATACAGAGCTGCAGAACAACATGTTCAAACACTTTTTCTAATGAACTTTTCGACAGTTGTAATTTTTGCAGCTGGCCATGGGAAAACAGACAGCCAGGGTTTTGATTGAAGGTTATAACAGTCAGGCTGATTTGTGTTGGCATGCACGTTTGTCATAGCAAATCCAAACATGTCACTTTTACTGTTACTATTTATCTATAGAGGGCAAACCTATGAAAACTTTAATATAAAACTTATGATTAATTAGAAAATTCTATGAAACTTTTCAAAGGTTAGCCCTCCCATGGATATGTAGTCATGGAGTGGGATTATTAGCCAACTGTCATAATATTACCAGACATTTATGTTCTTCTCATCTAAATGTCTTTTAATTATGTTGTTCGTTCCTGTAGGCGATTAAAGCACACATCCCCGTTACGTCAACACTCTGACCGGGACAACCCCCCCACCCATTTTAGAGTGGCCACTATGTCCCCTCAAGATGGGAACTCCAGTGGTCCATCCACGAGCAAGAGGAACCCCAACAAGAATAATAACAACACCTCCAAGAAGTCGAGACCGCCACGCCCGGCCCCTGGTCATGGCCTAGCTGAGGTGGTCCTGGATGAGGATATCCCACTCTCCCCTAACGACCAATCCTACCAGGATTACAAGCAAGAGCATCTGCATGGGATGAAATATGCCAAGACTGGGGCTCTCAAGACCCTGCTACCGTACAGATCACACCCAAGGTTAGTAATAGTCTGTATAATGATTGATACAAATGTTGTAGCACTCTGAGGAAATACTGCAGGCCACATCTGTGTAGTATTCTGACAATTGTTGATTTTGGGAAGGAGGGGGGGGGGTGGGTGGGGTTGGAGGAGGAAGGTGATATGAGATTGGATGAATAAACCTTTCAGTAATTAGAAACCAATGAAGATTCTTAGGCATTTGGGTTTTGTGGTCATACCCTTTAGCACTAGTATGAATCAGGGGGCTGCTGTTTTTTGGTATGCGCTGAAGACGACCGATGATTGATTGTGGCACAGACTGCAAAGACAAATTAAAGTAATCTTATTGGGAAGTAACAAGCAGTTGACAAATATAAACAGTTTTTGGAGAGCAGAATATCTTAATTAGCATCAAATCCCACTAATATAACTTGCAAATATGTTGTGAGCATTCATAAAAATGTACAGGTGATTAATTTATTTTATATCAGTTGAAATAAAATCACTTAATATGGTTCCCAAAAACCGATTTTGTAATTTCCAAACTTATATTTTAAAGTAAAAGAATTTGTTAATCAAAATTTTCTATCAACATCATTCCTTTGGGCTGGGTTAATAGATAAAGACTTAATTTCTCTGTGAATGTCATTTTAATAAACCAGAATTCATTCCGTTCTCATAAAGAGAAAATATCATCAGTTTAAATTGATGATATATACTAATTTAAATTGATGATATCACTAATTGAAATTGATTTAAACTGTGAATGAAAGGGAACAAAATAATGATGAAATTGTAAAAAACACATTGTGAAAGACAATACAGAAATTGTTTGGCAGAAATGATATTGATTTAAGCAGTGATCTTCCAAATATAGCCCATGCGGTGCTGTGTTACAGTATTTATCAAACCCTGCATGGCTTCACTGTAATAATTCTTCAATTGAAAGCTAATATGCTAACACAATAAAACAATCAAGAATAAAACAATAAAGATAAAATAGAATGATATGGAGAACACAAAGGAACACTTTAAGATTTAGAAAAGGTGATTGATTACTCATGCTCGCTTAAGGAAATCACATTCAATAAGACAATCATAATTATATGTTTATTTATAGAAAGGTTGTAAGCTAAATATAATGATCAAAAAAGCTTGGCTCATAATCTAATTGTTCAGCAAGTATATATACTTTTATATCTATAATTACTTATGAAAGTGGAAATGTGTAAAATGTTAGTTAGCCTGACATTTCAATCCTAGCAGGATCTTCTTCAACTGAAACTAATACAAGCTTAGAACACATGAAGAGACACAGACGTACAGACTGACAGATGGACATTACAATTGGTCAAATGAGCAATGAATAGAGCCAAAATATAACATAAACAAAGGAGAGGGTAAGATGAAAGGGATAAGAGATAAGAAAGCGGATTAAGGGTTGTTGGGATTAGAGTTCCTTTCTCTATAAAGGAACTCTAGTTGGGATTGAAACATCGCGCCCTCTATCAAACTTTCACATACTTTCACAACTAATTTGATAAGCAGTTTGATAAACAGAAATTCCCCCTCTATTTAAAAGTGAAAAGTTGATGTTCAACACAATTATCTGCTGATCTTAGAGTAACATTCTTTATGTCATTCTCAGGAGTCAATCACATTGTTAGAGGTATATTCTAAATTAGATATTCATGTGGTTTTCTTTTTTCCTTTGAGATTTGCCAAGTTTTATGTTTTATTCTAAACTGTGTGATATGCAATGTAATGTTAACACCTGGAAGTTTTTACAGGAAAGCCTACATAGGGCAGTTTAATGTGCCATAGGTGAGAAATCAGACATTCTGTTGGTAAACCACATATAATGTGACATCATCGAATTGTTTGGACTTGGTCTAGAACAGAGTCATTGTGTCAACTATGTCCTTCCCTTTTTCAGAGTAAATCTGATCGCGACCTTTGCCCAACCTAGTACTCGGATTAAACACCGTTGCACGAGCTCTGCTTAATTACACAAGAAATTATCTGATTTGGATTGCAAAAGATAACTGGTAGCAGATAAAAATTAGTTCTCTGGTGGATGTACAGACTGACCCTAAGCTACTGTTTCCTTTACAATTAATTGCAATGACTTCCAAAAAAAAAGAAGACCCTTTTGTCTCTCAATTTACTTAATAATTTACCAACGGTAACTCTTCGTACTTAACCTTTAAACAGTTTATCTTGTGCATACAAACAAAGTTGTGTTCAATACACTTACCTGGTATTGGGGGCTTGAGATCGAAACAATGATTGGGATGGAAATATTAAAATAATAGCAATACGATGCCCATAAACTGAAGTGGATCACTTGTTTGATGCTCTTGAAATGGTATCATATTTTGAAGAGCTAAAATTAGGTAATAGTTTTACAACTACTGGGCGATAAGATGGTTCCGTTAAATAAATTGGTATAATTACGTGGTACGTAGATGCTTATATAAGTGTGTGTGTGTGTTTGATGTCAAGCATCGAGAGGGGTGCAATGTGAATCAGTTTTACACTCTGAATAACAGATATTAATTAAAAGAGATTAAAATTTAAAGAGATGTAAGAAAAAATTTAAAAGTAAATAAGTATTTTCATTAACATAGCGGCAGTGGTTTAGCGACACAACTGAATTGTACAATAATTTCCAAATAAGATGAAAAAACTTTCTTAATCCCCTTGAAATATTAGTGATGTGTGCAATTAATACAACTGTTAAATATGCAAACTATTGCAGATTGTTATAATTCGTAACTCTGGGGAAGACTATAATACCACCTTAAAGGCATTGAAGACTCGCCCCACACCGCGCGCGGCCATCTGAAAAGTTAACTTTCTGTTGCTTGCAAGTGACATTTTTTTCGTGTTGCTACAAAATGCAGACAGTAATGAAACGTGATACCTTGTTATCTTTAGCTGGACCTGAGATGTCCATCGCTGTATCTTTTTTACACTGTGCTGTGGGTATTGACCGCAGCTGTATGTACTGACTGTACATTAGTGTCTATTTACCGACGGTAGCAAGCTGTGTGTGTATTTCCTGGGATCGATGGTGGTATCTTAAACACTTCTGTTACACCTCATTCGAAACTAGGTCAGATTACCGGCATTAGACATTTCTTTTTGCGCGAGTCTTCACACCCATTAAGAAATAGAAATAAAGATGGCCGTTCAGTCAGCTCTATATGTAGTCGTCTTCAATGGCAGCCTGTATAGCATTTTAAATGTCAGTTATTAACAATTTGAAAATAAGGATTAAAAATTGATTGTACCAAACTGGGTGGGTGGGTATATTACATTCATTTTGATCATATTGAATTATTTTTTAAAGCTAAAGAGACTAAAGCTTTCATTTTTTTATCTTGTTCTTTTCAGCAAAAAGAGGCAAAAGTTTTCTCCTCTGGACTACCACGGTCTTTTCAATTTTCTGTCCCTGCGTTTCCTCAACGATATTTTCTACCACGACAAGGCTAATCTGGACCCAGACGATCTCTTCCCCCACTCCCAGTGGGATACGTCATACTACAATGGTTTACGGTACGCCCTCTATTTCAGGATCTTCATTAGGCCGCTGGTTTGGCCGCTGGTTTTGACATTGTTTCTTTTCTTTTGTTTATTTTCATGAATATGTACATAGCTCTTTGTATAAGCCACCATGTTTCTTTAGAAAAAGTAAGTTCGTTTGTCCCCTCAAGATCACGTGAAGTAGATTATATGATGTACGAAATATGCTTAAACGAAAGTTATGATACCCACATAGCTTAGGGGCATGTAGCTCAACGCTGCTCTCGCAGTCTAATGTAAACATAGCCGAAAGTGCCAACTAGCCTCCTCATGTGGATGGAGACAGGATCTCTCTCCTAATTCTGAACCACGGTGCATGACCCAATCGTCACAAATTTGTTGTTCTCTGCAGATTCGAGTCCATGTGGCAAGAGGAAGTTGAGAAGAAAGGCATTGAGGAAGCATCGCTGGGGAAGATATGTCTGAAATTTGTACGGACTCGACTAGTGTTCATGTTCACTGGATTGTTTATGGTTACCATGTCTCTGCTCTTTGTCACGGTAAACTTGTATTCTGTTAGCCGTTTCACATAATTAGTTTTTCATGTTTCACTCTGCAAATTCTTTTCATTTTTCGATTGGTGCAAGACGATCGTATCTCTGGTATCATGTCGATATAATTAGCTCTGATATAGGAAGGTTAACCAGACTGAGTTTCAAAGTTTCATGAAGTGCTATTAATGGAAACATTTGAAAGAATTAAGGTTTAAATTATATCTATGATTGCTTGGGGTTGGGGGGGGGGGGTGTTGGTCACCTATTTGCCACTGTAAATTCCTTTCCCAAAGGAAGATTGACATACGATTGAGCTTTCTATCAGTGCAAGGCATGTGGAGTACGTGTAATACCAGCTGCTTATCACCAAATAAGGAGGAATGGTAAAATTAGACAAACTTAAGCGAGCTGTCTTCAAATTTGAACCTAACGAATAATAATAGACGTAAATTCATTACCAATGTTGGGGTTGCATCATCGATTCCTTCTTCCCTTCCCCAATGGACCCCCATGTTGTTTGACACCCTTATTGTTTAAAATAGTGAAATAAAATATAAAATAACTGTGATGAAATTCATGCAAATAAAAGCTTGAAATCAGATCTTCATCATCATCATATTGCCACAATTTCTCAGCTAGTAGCTTTAACAGTTGGCTTTAGTCTATCAAAATTAAGTTCTGTCATTTTTTTTTCTCTCACTCGTAGGCTTACCTCACCCAGAAGATCCTCGTCTACATCGATGACGGTGAACGCGATGACCTGTATGGAATTGGACTTGCCCTGTCCATTCTAGCCATGAACATCTTCCGCGTCTCCAACGGTCTCATGTTCTTCATCACCTCTTGTCGGACGGCTACGAGGCTCAGAGTAGGGGTCCTCTCCATCATCTTCCAGAAGGTCGCCCGCCTCAGGAGTCTCAAGGATAAATCCGTCGGTGAGGTAGGATGATTCTTCCATGAATGCAGATACATTTTTCCCCCTCTTTTATAGGAAGTTTGTAAACGGTGATGAGAAATTTTGCCGTTCTGGTAAATACTGCAAATATTTATTGCTCTCATATCAATCCTGCAATTTTTCGTTTTTGACAATTTAGTGAAAGACGATGTTTTAGCAATTAAGTGTCATCGTGGCTTTAAAGATACTAGACAAAGGAAGTATAGATAGTACTTGATGCAGAGTGGTGTGACCGGACAGAGGGAAGGAGAAGTGAAGGGATGGGGTGGGGGTGTGGGTGGGGAGTGGAAGCTTTATCTCATGAGGTTAGCTCTAAGATGGGCACAGTTGGCTCATTCTTTACATCATCCATTTGAAGTGGTGGGTGGGGGGGGGGGGTGGGGGGCATTAAC